>NW_018923493.1:537503-564118 GCF_002207925.1 Prunus avium
GATTATCTTCTTCTACCACTAGTGCATAAGCTTCAATGACTGCTGGAAGCGGATTCATGGCAAGAATCCGACTACGAACGGAATCAAAGTTGGGATCGAGTCCTCCCAAAAAATCGTACACACGTTCCACCTCAAGTGCTTGTTGGTGAAGAGCCACATCATCGGGATTGGTATGTTTGCAGGGACGGAGGCTGTCAATTTCCTGCCATATTATGTGTAATTTTTCGTAGAATACATTCACAGGTTCACCACTTTGAGAGGTGGTGACTGACTGACGACGGAGTTGGTACAACTTGGAGCTATTCTGTGTGACAGTATATGTCTTCCGAGTTGCGTCCCACACCGCATAAGCCGTTGAGCAGTGATCAAATAAGGCACGTACATTTTTGGTCATGGAGTTGAGGAGCCATGACTGCACCAAACAGTTGTCTTCATCCCAAGCTTCATAGCTAGGATCATCAATGGCAGGGGCAATCTTTTTACCATTAATGAAACCAGCCATACGACGAGCAGTGATGGCCAAGCGAACACTACGAGACCATGCAGGATAGTTGGACCCATCCAACTTATCAGGAGTAATTGGAGAGTAGTCATGAGAGGACCGGGGTGGTGGTGGTGTTGTGGAGTCGATCTTGGTGGAGTCGATTTTAGAGGAGTCGTCCGTGGAGTCGTTGATGGAGTCGTTGGTGTCACCCATGAGGTAAGTATATAAAAGGATGTAGAGGAAGAAATAGCTTAAAACTTCAGCAAACAAGAGCACAAAAATGGCTTGTGATCAAGACCAATTTTGAGGCAAGGCAAAGTATGAGGTAGGAATAATATAACAGCAAATTATGGGCAAGGATAGGTAGAGATTTAGGCAAGAACAAGGTTATGCAGAGGCAACCAAAATCGATTGCTCTGATACCATGCCAAATATAGTGTAATTGAGAAAGTTGAGAATGTATAACAAGAAGAACAAGATAGGTTTTGCAGAGAATTCAAATCTGCCAATTAAATTTCTTACTTGGTGAAGTGTGTTAGATATACAATTATACAAGGTGATTATTAGTTACAAACAATGCACAAGACATGGAGGGAAACATGGAGAGTTTCCATCCCTAAAACAAGGAATATGAAAACAAGGAAAAATAACAAGGTGGTAGACAAGCCATTTAGGGATGTCTATATTTTGTCTTTGTCTTTACTAACAATGTCATGTAGTGGTGGAACATGGGTTCGAGTTGTATATGGATGACTCAACATTCATTGATTTTTCTTGGTTGTCTCAACTCAAGGTCTGCTTCAATATACACGATTCACATTTTAGATAGTATCATGATGATGAGTCATAGATGCATGCTCCTAGTCCTAGCTAGTGTAAAAATCTAATCTCAACTCAAGTACGAGTAAGCATTTCTATTTGGGTTGGGTGATTTTCTTTCATTTCTCTATTGCTTTAACTGGCCTCAATTACACCAACAAAAGTAGAACAAAAACAACACTTTCTTTTTCTCCAAACCACACAAAGCCCAAGCAAATTCCAAATAATCTCCCTCACAAACTCTAAAAACAAAAATAAAGGCCAGTAAGCCTTTTACTATGATATATATCCTCATTCAAACACGTGCTGCCAACATTTAAAATTTTTTACAAAAATAAAAAAAATCACTACAGTACTTGCAGTAATTTCATGAATTAACAAAGGCATGCGACCAACTTCAATTACTTCCCAAAAATAATATTCTTCCTATAAAAATATTTTCAAAACTCTCCATTCTCTACTCTTTCAATGGAGCATACTCGAAAGAAAAACTACCGGTATAAGGGTCGCAATTAAAAACAACACAAGGATAATATTTCCTCTCGCGGCTTGGGCACTCAAAACTCATGTGTTCACGTTCCTTTTCACATATTGAACAACTCTTGAGGATTGCACGTCCTTGGCTTCCGCCACAATTGGCACAACATGAGCCTCTAAAGCGGCAACCGCAAACCTTGCAATTGACCACACAACCACTGCCAACAATGGCGTTCTTTGGGACATCGGATTTGTAAGGGCAAAGGCGTGAAATGTGATCACCCACCTTTAAACAATACAAACATTCACCTGTGTGCAATTTGTAGATCCATTATTAAATACAACAAAAGCAATACAAATAATTATTTATTATTTAAAAATATAGTGAATGAATGAAGGTGTCTAATTTTTTTTTGGTCTGTAAAATATTAAGACAACAAGGTCTAGACTAGTAAAAATTGACCTAGACTTGCAGATTACTTGATATTGTGTGTGAGAAATCCACATCTACTTGAAGTTTAGACTATGACTTGTATTAAAAAATAAAAAAATTTATGTTCAAAAACATATACCAATAGAACTCTTATCCTTTGGTTCATCAGCCTTCCTACCTGTTTGGAGCAATTACATTGTTAAATAAGAAAAATAAAAAAGATGATGAGTTAAAGAAGTCCCATTAACAAATTACTATATATATTATTAAATATCGGCTATGCATCATGCATACACCATAATAACTTGGCTAGAGAAATCATCTTTTTAACATATACGAGCTAGTTTCAACATAACATAAAACAACAAAAAATACATAGATATTATGTCATAAAATAGAGATGTAGCAAAAATATTTTATTTTTGTCTCTAAAATCAAAATCATACCAATACGATTAGGAGGGAGAAGGCTCTCTAGTATTTTTTTTTTTCCCTTTTTGTCTCTAAAATCAATAGGCCAACGGGATCTAGTATAGAGAAAAAGGGCTTAACTTTTAGACCAATAGTCTCTGGTTCGAACATATATGTGAGAAACTCACCTCTAACTTGCAGTTTAGACTATTGCTTGTATTCAATAAAAATAAAAATAAAAATGAACAAAAGCATACCAAAAATAGGATTTGGAGGAGGGGTCCAGTGCAGTTTAAAATAAGTCGAAGGTGTTTCGAGGCATTGTTTTGCAGCCTTTCGTTCTTCAGCCTTGCTATCTGTTTGCATGCAAATAAATTGTTAAATATGAAAAGAAAAAGGATAAGAAAGGGTGATGATGTCAAAGAAGTTAGAAGGAATGACATTGATCCCATAAAAAAATAACTATATCAAATAAATATAGACTATCAAAATAACTTGGCTGGAAAAAATCATCTTCAAAAACCGATTCAAAATGTTTGCACAATATATATCCTCTAATTACATTAAAACAACACTTTGTTTTTTACAAACCAGACAAAGCCCAAGCAAAATTCATATAATCTTCCTCACAAAGCATTAGGACATAAGGTAAAAATATAATTTTTCATACACAAAAGCTGAGGCATAAAATTCAAAGCCCAAATAATTATATTGCAGATAGTCTTGGTCACCCATGAATTAAAAGAAAAAAGAAAAGCATACCAAGTATTGGTGTATCGCAGTTGAGGGGGACCGTATCTGGCGATAAAAGGTCCTTTCCACCGCCGTCCTTATCGAACACCTCAGACTGGGAATCCAATTTCAGGCACTCCAAAGATGAGTCGTGGTCCATGGCTGTGTTGTGTAGAGCTTGGGGTTTGGCTTTACGGTTGTGACTTGTGAGAGAAAAAATGACGGGTGGTTTGGTTTGGCTTTAGGGTGAATTCATTTGTGAGAGAATAAAAGAAGGGCGATGAATTCTTTCTTGTTAATCAATATTATTGTTCTCCATTTAAGCCTTGATTGAATAATAAATTATCATTAAAAACTAATTGGTGACGTCTTTAATAAGCAGGGCATTAATTTCTTTTTAGTTTTGATTTTCGGATTTCGTTTCCTCAAGTAGCATTTCAGTTTTTTTTTTCTTTGGAGATTTTGAGTTCCAAATAAAGGAAGTTAATGCGGTTTTTCCATGTAGAGGAAAAGGATAGTAACCTAACCGTCATGCCTTCTCTCAGTAACCTTCCCTGCTTCTTGGTCTCTTGTTCATGTTCATATCAATTTTTTGTTGTTGCATTTAATATATATTTATTTTATACTAAATCTTACTGAATATTAGTCATAGCTATGAATTAACGTGATTTATATGATTTAATGTGTACTTTATTTTAGCTAAAAAATTTAGCTAGCCTACTTGTCGAAAAATTACCGATTCCACTCCATTGCAAATACAGCTTTTTCTAAATGATAAAATGAATGAGCTTTTATTAACCACAGAGAAAGTTTGAATCCGGGTTAGTGCTTAATTAAATCAAATGAACCTACAAGTAAAAAATATATAAATGAGTCCTGAAATTCATGGTCCAACTAAATAAGAAAAAAAGACAGATATTTTACATTATAGTCAGTTCATTTTAAAATCTTCCCATGAATTTACTGTTTGATTGAATTTTCCTTTAGTTTCCCAGCAGCCAAACGGCGGGCCGGAGAGATTGAGGTCCAACTACAGAGAAACAAACGTTTATGCCAAATGATTTCAACCAAAACAGAAGAAAAGCCGCAGTGCTGTTTCACACAAATCTCCCCTTGAAGCCCATGGACATGGTATTATGATACCAATGTTTATCTAGTGGACCTCAGGGTCAGGGATACAAATGAAGGCATCCATTTCTTTAAATTTAAAAATACAATACACTATACATCAACACAGACCTTAAGAATAAGGAGAATTAATTAAAGCATAATAAAGTCCAATTAGGCTATCACGACCATATCTTGTATGCACAATAAAGTCCAAGAAAATTCCAAATAATTTTCCTCACAAACTCTAAAAACAAAAATAAAGGCCATTAAGCACGTTTACTATGCTATATATCCTCATTCAAATACGCATTGCCAAACATGAAAAAAACAAAATCAACACAGTACTTGCAGTAATTAACCATTGGAATTTGGATCTGTCTACAAACAATCCAAATAAAATCCGTTACAACTTAATTTCATGACTTGGTAAGGGCATGTGACCAACTTCAATTACTTCCCAAAAATTATATTCTTCCTATAAAAGTATTTTCAAAACTCTCCATTCTCTACCCCTTTCAATGGAGCATACTCGAAAGAAAAAGCACCGGTATAAGGGTCGCCATTAAAAACAATGGAAGGATAATATTTCTTCTCACGGCTCGGGCAATCATAAGTCATGTGTTCACCTTCCTTCCGACATATTGAACAACGCTTGAGTTCTGCACGTCCTTGGCTTGGGCCACATTTGGCACAACATGAGCCTCTAAAGCGGCAGCCGCAAACCTTGCAAAAGATCACACAAGCACTGCTAACAATGGCGTTCATTGGGACATCAGATTTATAAGGGCAAGAGTCTGAAATGTGATCACCCACCTTTAAACAATACAAACATTCACCTGTGTGCAATTTGTAGATCCATTGTTAAATACAACAAAAGCAATAAGTATTGTGAGCACAGGACATAGAATAACAACAACTATACATAGATAAAATATATGTAAATAGAGAAGATAAGCTGCAGACGCATTTTTTTTTTCTTTTTTGTCTCTACAATCAAAAGCATACCAATAGGATTAGCAGGGAGGAGGGAGGGTGTCTAATTTTTTTTTTTTTTCTTTTTTGTCTCTACAATCAAAAGCATACCAATAGGATTAGCAGGGAGGAGGGAGGGTGTCTAATTTTTTTTTTTTTTCTTTTTGTCAGTAAAATCATTAAGACAACAAGGTCTATCATAGTGAAAAAGGACCCTATCTTGCTGACTACTTGATAGTGTTTGAGAGACCTAAATCTACTTGCAGTTTAGACGAACGCTTATATTTATAAAAAAAAATAAAAAAATCAAAAGCATACCAATAGAACTCTTATCCTTTGGTGCATCAGCCTTGATACCTGTTTGCAGCAATTACATTGTTAAATACCCACAAAAAAAAAAGGGGTGATGAGTCAAAGAAGTTAGAAGGAATGACATCTATGATCCCATCAACAAATAACTATATCATTAAATATCGGATATGCATCATGCATACACCAAAATAACTTGGCTAGAGAAATCCTATTTTCAACATGACATAGAATAACAACAAATTATGTCATAAAATAGAGAAGTTGCAAAAAATTTATTTTATTTTTTGTCTCTAAAATACGATTAGGAGGGAAGAGGGAGGAGGGTCTCTAGTATGTTTTTTTTCTTCCTTTTTGTCTCTAAAATCAATAGGCCAACGAAATCTAGTACAGAGAAAAAAGGACTTAACGTTCATACCAATAGTCAATGGTTTGAGCCTGTGTGTGAGAAACTCACCTCTAACTTGCAGTTTAGACTATCTCTTGAATTCAATAAAATAAAATAAATAAATAAATAAAATAAAAACAAAAGCATACCAAAAAAAGGATTCGGAGGAGGGGTCCAATGCAGTTTAAAATAAGTTGAAAGTTCTTCAAAGCATTGTTTTGCAACCTTTCGTTCTTCAGCCATGGTATCTGTTTGCATGCAATTGAATTGTTAAATATGAAAACAAAAAAGAATATAATGGGTGATGATGTCAAAGAAGGTAGAAGGATGACACTGATCCAATTAAAAAATAACTATATACATTAAACATCGACTAACCATCATGCTCACACCAAAATAACTTGGCTTGAAAAAATCATCTTCAAAAACCGATTCAAAATTTTTGCACAATATATATCCTCTAATTACACCTAGAGAAGTAAAAATTAAAATAACACTTTGTTTTCTCCGAACCACACAAAGCCAAATCCAATTTCATATAATCTTCCTCACAAAACAGAAAAACAAAAACCAATTTCATACTGTAAAAATATAATTTTTCATACAAAAGCTGGGGCATAAGATTCAAAGCCCAAATAATTATATTGCAGATAGTACTGGTCACCCTTGAATTAAAAGAAAAAGGAAAAGCATACCGATTACTGGCGTATCGCAGTTTAGGGGGACTGTATCTGGCGATAAAAGGTCCTTTACGCCGACGTCTTTATCAAGCACCTCCGACTGGGAATCCAATTTCAGGCACTCCAAGGATGAGACGTGGTCCATGGCTGGCTGTGTTGTGCAGAGCTTGGGGTTTGGCTATACGTTTGTGACTTGTTAGAGAAAAAAAGGACGGGTGGTTTGGTGGTTTTGTTTGGCTTTAGGGTAAATTCAATTTTGAGAGAATGAAAGAAGGGAGATGAATACTTACTTGTTATATAGGCGCGGGCGTGCACCACAAATCTTTATCAACCGCCCAAAGTAATCAATATTATTTTTCTCCATTTCAGCCTTGATTGAATAATAAATTATCATTAAAAACTAATCGGTGACGTCTTTAATAAGCAGGGCATTAATTTCTTTCTAGTTTTGATTTTCGGATTTCGTTTCCTCAAGTAGCGTTTCAGTTTTTCTTTCTTTGGTGATTTTGAGTCCCCAATAAAGGAAGTTAATGTGGGATTTCCATGAAGAGGAAAGGGATAGTAACCGTCCCTCCTTCCTGGTCTTCTCGTTCAGGATCAGGACCATGGTCTTTAACAGTATCATCACAAGATAACGTGATGCAAAATATGAATCTATCACATCATAACCCAAATTATCCATAATTCATTCCTACTCAGTTCAGGAGGGTCCCAAGCAAAAGAAGCCTGCACTCAGCTTTCATACCAGAATCACTATTAGCCTTAATCCAATCAGAAGCAGCAGAAAAAAAAAAAAAAATTATTGTTCTTGGATTGAAAGGCAAATCCTTCTCATCACTAAAAATCTGCCTATTTCTCCAATTCCAAAATGTACCAGCAAGTAAAGGCAAATAAAATATTCCAATCCAAACCTGCAGGCCCTTTAGCTTTTGAAAACAGATTACTTAGAAACCAAGGCTTAAACTCAGAAGCAAAGAAATGAGAAAAATTATCCAAGCTCAATGAAACCTTCAACACGTCCAAAGTCAAGCTTTACAAGCAGAATCATCCGTGAAACTCCTTTTAACTCGTTGCACATTAGGGTCCCATACGTATTTTTTTTCAAAGATCCAAACCGTATTATATTAATCAATATTATTTTTCTCCATTTCAGCCTTGATTGAATAATCAATTATCATTAAAAACTACTAGACCCCAATGCACGCACCTTTAATAAGCAGGGCATTAATTTCTGGTTTTGATTTTCCGATTTCGTTTGCGATTTTCATCTTAACTAGAACAAGAATCTTGTTTGGTGATTTTGAGTCCCAAATCAAGGAAGTTAATTAACGTATGGTTTTTTCTTTGTTTTACGTTTCCTCCTTCTCTTTTCAAGCTTGCGCTAATTGATATTTCATTGAGCCCCACTTCCGAAATTGTACCACTTTGTGACTCTTCTCTTGCATACTTCCAATCCGAATGAAAGGATGGCATTTATGCCAAAAACGACAGAAAAGATACTCCTTTTTCTTTTTTTTGTATGCAGTACTCCATCTAGGGCCACACATAGAAGTGCTCGAATTAGATATTGCAGGAGATTTTTTTCTTGATTGAATAATAAATTATCATTAAAAACTAATAGACCCCCAATGCAGTGAGAAAAACTTCCCTGTCACAGTGATTCCACCATCAGCATCCACATCAATATCCCAAACCAATCCAATTCTGACAGATGGCCATAGACTTAAAAATATTTTACGCCAATTTTCTTCCTCCTCTCGTTGGCATCGCTCTCTCTCTCTCTCTCCCCTCCATTCCCAGTTCTCTCTCCAATCACCCCTCCTCTCCATCATCATCAACCACACACCCCTGATTCGTCTCTCCAGTTCTCTCTCCAAATGGACTTGAGAAAGATTGGGTTGGCCTCGAATCTGTGGAAGAACTCGATACGGTTTGGAGGAGGAAAAATTTATCCGGCGTCGTTGTCTCTCCTCCAATCTCAGGAATCTCTTTCTTTTTTTTTTTCTTCAAATTTATTATCTATTGGGGAGTTTTGGAAAATTATACATGGTGGAGCTGAGAGAGACTGTGTTGTTTCGATTTTGTCGGGAAACATTGAAGGTGCAGTTTGGGGGAAAGCTTTTCGGCGTGGCTCTCTCCCCTTCATATCGGAGGAATCATCTCCTTATTCAGCCCTTTTTTTTTTTATGAACTGGGGGGCAAATCCCTAAGAACCAGCCATTTCATTATCACTAACTATTATCCTTTTTCATCACAGTTTAAATATATTAGAGATAAATGGGGGAAATTAATACATGATGTGTGGGTGATGGAGTGTCTGAAGAGGGAGAAGAATAAGAAGAACAAAGTTGCAAATTTTTACGAACTGAAAGAGGAAAAGAGGAGGAGAGAGAGAGGGATGCCGATGAGAGGAGGAAGGAAATAGGCATAAAATATTTTTAAGTTTGTTGCCAGCTGTCAGAATTGGATTGGTTTGGGATACTGATGTGGATGCTGATGGTGGAATCACTGTGACAGGGAAGTTTTTCTCCCAATGCAGGCATCGGTGACGTCTTGAATAAGCAGGGAATTTATTTCTAGTTTTGATTTTCTCATGATTTCGTTTTTGGAATTTCGTTTCCTGAACTAGAGCCTAGCCTTTTTACCAACAAAAGGGTAAGTTGTTTATTGATTTCTTGAGGTTCAAGCATGGAAAGTTCTAGTTTAGAGAGTAGGGATTGTTTTACTTCCTAAACGAACAACTCAACTCTTATAAAAGCATGGCTGCCGCTGTTGAACTTTTTCAAACTTTCAAAACAACTTACTTTTATTTTTCAAGAAGAAATTGGTGATTGTAGCCGAGTTTGTTTTTGCATTATGGCTGAGGTATACTTGGAGAAAACTAGCCAACAGTTGAAGGTTTGTCACATTACCACTATTCTTTTTTCTATCATACGTACTTTTTTTAGTTAAATCTATTATACGTACTAGTTACGCGTCTATATCTCTTGAACCCAAATTCTGTGTGCCCTCCTGTCCCCCTCCCTATGTTTTTGTCATCTGTTCATCTAGTTAACCAGCTAATAATTCTGTTAACTCATATAAGAAAATTAATCAAATATATTACTTCCTATCCCTTCGTCTTCCCAGGCCATCATCTAGTAAAATATATTGTTTCCTACCCTAATTAATAGCATAAGAATTCAATCTAAATTTAGCAACTAAATATTATGAACACAAAAAAAAACCAAATCTGTACTCTCCTTTGGTTTATTCATATGTTTTATGTTTCTTCTATCTATCGGTATATTCATCTGTACTATCCTTTGGTTATTGTTCTAGTTGATGTATCTGTTTGCTGTCTTTCTTAGCTTTAGTTATTGACAAACAAAAAAAACGCACAAATAGGATATATACTTGGTTGAGGCATATTCTCCTCCTTTTTTTCTTATCTTTTTTTACCCAATAAATTCCAAATTTTTATGCAAGTAGAGGGAACAAATATCGTTGCAATCCCTAAGGATGACTGCTGGGAATCAATATATGTTGGTGTCTGTTCGAGGGCTACATGTCCTAAAAGGGAAGGATTTATATTAAAAGACGACGCAACAAATTATTTCTATATGGGGAGTTGCAATGTATTTGCAACTATGACGGGAATTTCCATGGATTGTGAAAATATGTTAAATACTGTGAATGGCGTAATGGAACGTGCATGGGAGAAAGTAGTTAATAATGGCATCCATTGTGCACAACAAATAGCCCGGAACTATATTGGCTGGTGGGAAACATGCTCGACACCGTATTTATTTCAGTGGAGTACACAATATTTATTTCAAGGGTGTACTGTTATGGTTGGATGGGATGCAAGTGGTCTTCCTTATATATATGACATTAATCGGGATGGAGTGCAGTACAAAACCAAATCCGAAGTTTGCAATGGATTTGTGAATGGAAGGAATCGTGAAAGGGTTTATGAATATTTCAGAGATTGCAATGTAGAAGTCCAGAGTTCAGAAGAATTATTAGTAAGTGTGGAAAGGGCTTTATTGTATGCAAGCCTTTTTGATGGAAAGAGCGGTGGAGATCTACTCGTGTTTAATGTAAAAAAAACAGGCGTTACACCGGTATATCAACGATCGGTTCTGAAAGCGCTTTTTGAGCATTACGATGCCTTAGCTAGTTATCTTAGCAAGTCATTGTTCTTTCTCTTTCACACTAATCGTTACAAGTATACACATGAACATAATTTGTATGTGGACGAAAAATTCAGGGAAAAATTTCCTGAAGATTATGAGGGGAATGTTGTCATAAAGATAGGAAAACAATACACTGTACGACTGGTACATTTTAAGGAGCCAGTTGATGAACTATATGAGCAGCTGAGAAGAGAAAATCGTGACCGTAATGTGAGTCCTCAATTGGAAGCTCAAATGGAACAACTTGGTCTGGAACAATTTCAGAAGGATGGTGTTTTGTTTGGTATGCCAACACAGAAGTTGGTGGGAGGTTTAATAGAAGTGTTGAGCGTCTAATATTTTGTTTAGACTAGTCATTTGTTTCATTTTGTTTTCTTTTTCTTTAATCACTGGACGTGCACCTCATTTGGTTGAGATCCTTGATCGAGTCTTTCTTAAGTCTTGTAGTACGTAGTGTGTTCATGTAACATCATACTTATTTGAAATTGAGTTTATGCATATTTTGTTCTTAGTATAAAAGCTTATTTTAATTTTTCTTTTGGAATTGAGTTTAATATAACAGTGGACAGCCAGCCAGTAGCACTAAAGCAAAAGTAACACCATACAAGCGAGGAGACGATAATTTCCATTCACTAGCGAAGGCAATAAATCATTTATTTAAAACATGTTGGCTGCAACTTATAACTATTTATTATTTCACCAAAATCGAAAGCCTAGTTAGCTTACAAGGATAAAAGAGAAGATTATATTACAAATCATGCAGATGTTTTTATATATTCATCAACATAAGTTCATTACAAATAGACTATTTTGATAAACCATATAAACATAAGAAACCCACTGATCGAAAATGGTCAAGAAAAACAAAACAGAAGAACAGCCGCAGTGCTGCAGAGTTTCACACGAATCTCCCCTTGAATATTACGATACCAATGTTTATCTAGTGGACCTCAGGGTCAGGGATACAAATGAAGGCATCCATTTCTTTAAATTTAAAAATACAATACATTATATATCATCCAACCCAACAAGATCACGTCCTCCAGCTACGGCCTATCCTCTTCCATCAGCATCAGATGAAAAGGTTGAATTGAAACAATATATATTTTAAGCATATGAGCAAAAGACAAGGAGGAAAGCAGGGAGGAAAGGATTTTAGCCCTGCTCAGGTAAAATGCAGTTCTGGGCAATATAATTAATCTCACCAGTTTCTTTGGGGAGTATTATGACAATGATTTCCATGCTTTATCCAAAAAGGTCTCTCTTTTTGGCAATAACTCACAAGATATTTTTGGGGAGTATAATCTCACAAGTTTCTTTGGGGAGTATTATGACAATGATCTAAATGCAGTTCTGGGCAGTATAATCTCACAATATATTTTTCTCCAGAAAAGAAAAATTCAATGGCAATAACTCAAATGTGGTTCAAAATGTCCGTGAACTATCAATATTGTCGCGCCTTTGACTGGAAAGGTCTCTCTTTCTCTCTGCTCTTTGCTAAGACTATCGTGCAAAACTTCACATCAACTATTTATGCAGAAACTGACTGACTGCAGATTCAACAGGAAATAATTGTCCCTATGAACATGAAAAAGAAACAAGCTAACATCTTGACAGAAAGAGCAAGGGTATTAGAAGATGTCCATTACTCAACCATTTATAATACTTGGTGAACACAGGTTTTTAATAGCCATGCACATGAAATTATCACAATTAAACCACTTTTCTTGATAGAAAAAGATCATTCTACAAACAAGGTTCTATATTCCCTATAAACAGCAGCTTCAAAACAAGATTCTGTAATTACATTTCATATGAGGCACTAACCGTGCACAAGCTCAAAAAGTGTACTTCATGAGACAGAATCCTTCCCTTTGTTTTGCGCCAAGGATCCAAAATCTTTAGGTGGCCATATCTAATGACAAAAAATGATCAAAGATAAGAAATCTTAGTATTCTTTCTAGAAGTAGAAAATAGAAATACCAAAACGCAGTTCATTGTTCACATCCATCAGACTTCAGTTCTACCAGTAAAATACATGTTTTCAATTTTCCCTGGGAGAAAGATAACAGCAATCACTTATGTGTATCTCAACGCTTGCAAAATTTTTACCACAACTTCATTACTATTTGAACTTTTATTGAAGCTACACATCATACATTCTCTCCCAAATCATACCACTCATAAATTCAAAGGCATCCTTTTAACAATTCCACTTGGAAACCAACATAGATGTGTTCCTTTATGCTTAGCAAGTCAATCTAAAACCAATGTAAAACAATGTAACGCAAATAATTCAAATTGAGATGCAGGAAGAAAAGATTCTCACCCTCCAAAAGACTCTGCCTTGAAGAAGCCCATAAGGAACAGGCCCAAATTTTCTTGAATCATTTGACTCATAGATGTTGTCTCCCTCTATCCAAACATGCCCCTTAGGAACCTAGTAGCACCACCAACAACAACAACAATATAATCTCCAAAATCCCAAAAAACAAAAACACCAACATTCAAAACCAAAAACCCAAAACCCAAACAAAACCAACATTACAAGCTTGAATTGGAACATTGACATACCACAATAGTCTCAGACTTGTCACTGTTTTTAGGGTCGACAAAATATGTAACAGACTGGCCTTCCATGGCTTTCAAGCGCTTGGTCATGAACTTCCAAGGAACCTCAGGGGACTGTACGAGGACAATGTCCCCAACACCCAGTTTGTCGAACCGGGTCGAGATGCGTTCAGCCAAGCACAAATTTCCGGCCAGGCCGAGGGTCGGGAGCATGCTGGGACCGTAGGACTGCATACATGGAATCACAACCCATTTGATTTCTCTCTGCTCATTAAGCTCATTGAATTCAAATCCAAAAAAATAAAAAAAAAAATAAAAACCAAGAGAATTGTCTGAGAATGAGAGAGTGGTTCAGTGATTAGAACTTACCAGAGTGACGGTGAAAAGGTGAGTCTTGGTGACTTGGAGGCAGCAGAGAAACTTCACCAGTCGTGGAACGACGTCGCTTACTTCTCTCCCTGCGTTTTTAAATGCCTCCGAAGCCAAAAACTCCCTTATGTATCTGGACGCCATGGGAGAGAGTACAGAACAGAAGGTTGGAGAGAGACAGAGAGAGAGAGAGAGAGAGTCGTCTTGAATTTCAGTGCGTTTTTTAGCTTTTCGTTATGGGCTTTAGAATCAGCCCATGTTGAACTTTCTAATGGGCCATCATGTCATATGTTATGTGTTTGTAAATTGTGTGGATAAAATCTGGACGAAGTCAATACTTCAATCAAGGGAGTCAAGGGAATTTACCAACTACTCACTCTCCGTTGAGTTTGTGTTATAGTTCAACTAAAATACTGGACGAGATTAGCGTTGACATGGAAAACCGAATTGACCACGTAGATAGGAAATTGTCAGAAATTTATGGACCCACGTAGATAATATATATATAGGTTGGTTGGTAATTCCCACTGTGATATATCATCACCTTCACTTCACCTAGCTAGAGGACTGGAGCAACCATGTCTAACAATATTGTTACTTTTCTAGTTTTCTTCTTCTACCTTGCTTTCTTTGCCATTGTTTCTCCTGCTAGAAGAGTCCTTCTAGACTCAAAAAACATTGCAGCCTCCTCCATTGATGGTGGTAGCAACTTCACCTATGTATGTGATCCTTCATGGTACTCTAGCCTTGGCCTGGACTTGTCATCCTTTGCCTTCTGTGACTCTAAATTGCCGTATGACGTTAGAGCTAAGGACTTGGTGGACCGGATGACATTGATGGAGAAAGTGAAGCAGCTTGGTGATGGTGCATTCGGGGTGCCTAGGCTAGGATTGCCCAAGTATGAGTGGTGGTCTGAAGCACTCCATGGTGTGTCCAATGTTGGTCCGGGGGCTTATTTTGATGACGTCGTTCCGGGTGCAACGAGCTTTCCTCCGGTTATTCTTACGGCTGCGTCGTTTAATCAGTCCTTGTGGAAAACCATTGGCCAGGTATAGCTGCATATATGCTCATACTGCATTATCTTTGAAGAAGAAGAAAAATGGATTTGCCTACGTTTTTCTTCTGTGTTTAATTGGTTAGAGAAGATAATGTTTTTTGTCTTATTATTGGTTAAGATGGAGAAGAAGGTAACATTAATTATCAGCAAAGCTATGACAATTAACAAGCAAACAAAAAGAAACCGCACACATCCATTGTTGTTTGTCCATTTCAGGTTGTTTCAACAGAAGCAAGAGCTATGTACAATTTAGGAAGAGCTGGGTTAACATTTTGGAGTCCTAACATTAATGTAGTGAGGGATCCGAGGTGGGGAAGAATCACAGAGACACCTGGGGAAGATCCTTATGTTGTCGGCGTTTATGCTACTAATTACGTCAGAGGCTTGCAGGATGTTGAGGGCACAGAGAACGTCACAGATTTAAACCTTAGGCCTCTCAAAGTTTCCTCATGCTGCAAGCATTATGCCGCCTATGATGTTGACAACTGGCTTGGGGTTGATCGTCTCCATTTCGACGCAAGGGTGAGTTTTGATTAATTTCTTCAAGAGCTAATTTGATGATTTAATCTTCTTTAATGGTTTTTTGTTATTGTTCTTTCCGCCGAAAAGGTGACAGAGCAAGATATGGTGGAAACTTTCCTTAGACCCTTTGAGATGTGTGTTAAAGAGGGTGATGTTAGCAGTGTAATGTGCTCTTATAACAGAGTCAATGGCATACCCACCTGTGCTGATCCGAAGCTTTTGAGAGATACCATTAGAGGAGACTGGGGGCTTCATGGGTAACCTAATTAATTAACCCTAGCTAGATTGCTCTTCCTGTGCATGGATTTAACTGGTTGCTTTTGTTTTTGATGTCTTGCAGATATATAGTCTCGGATTGTGATTCTATCGACGTAATGGTGGATGACCACAAATTTCTTGATGACACTAAAGAGGATGCTGTTGCACAAGCATTTAAAGCAGGTTAGTCCCTGGCTTGTCAAGTTAAAATTCTTTAATTGTTTGAGTTTTTAGCTATAGATATAACTCAATTAATTAAATTCCATGTTAATTAATACAGGATTGGATTTGGACTGTGGAGCCTACTACCCCAATTTCACCCAAACTGCAGTGGAACAAGGAAAGGTGAATGTGGGAGACATAGATAGGGCACTCAACTACCTTTATGTTGTGCTTATGAGGTTAGGGTACTTTGATGGAAGCCCTACTTTTAAATCTCTTGGCAAGAAGGACGTATGCACCAAAGAACATATTGAATTGGCAACAGAAGCAGCTAGAGAAGGATTGGTCTTATTGAAGAATGTCAATGAAACTTTGCCTTTGAACTCGGATAAAATCAAAACACTAGCCGTTGTCGGGCCTCATGCCAATGCTACCGAAGTTATGATTGGAAATTATGCAGGTATTGACGATATAATTGTGCTACATGTAGCATTACTCTTTACATTATGTACGTACTACGTTTGAACAATAAAGTGTACTAAATAAACATTACACATTTCCAATTTATTTGTAGGTGTTCCTTGCCAATACACATCACCTATTGATGCTTTCAAATCCTACGGAGAAGTGATGTATGAAGTGGGATGTGATGTTGCATGTCAAAATGAGAGCTTGATATTCCCTGCCATGAAAGCCGCAAAGAAAGCTGATGCAACGATACTTGTGGTGGGATTGGACTTATCAGTTGAGGCAGAGGGCTTGGACAGAGTGGACCTCCTTCTTCCTGGTTACCAAACTCAACTTATCAACCAAGTTGCTCAAGTCTCAAAGGGTCCAGTCATCCTTGTGGTAATGTCTGCCGGTTGTGTCGATATCAGTTTTGCCAAACAAAATGATAAAATCAAAGCCATCTTGTGGGCTGGGTACCCTGGAGAGGAAGGTGGCTGCGCCATTGCAGATATTGTTTTCGGACATCACAATCCTGGTAAGTACGAAATATGGTAACAGAAACACAAATTTAGACCACATGACATGACTGTTAATATCTTAACAAACATTTGATAATTTCGTCACGTGGTCAGCTAATGTGGTCTAACATCCTACATATACGTTTACTATTTTACAGGAGGAAGATTACCTCTTACATGGTATGAAGCTAATTATGTGGACATGCTACCCATGACATCCATGCCATTGAGGCCGATAGATAGTCTAGGCTATCCCGGTCGTACCTACAAATTCTTCAATGGCTCCACAGTCTACCAATTTGGCTATGGCCTTAGCTACACACAGTTCAACTACACTCTAAAAGCTGCAGATAGATCAATGGATATTTTGTTAAATAACACGCAACATTGCCGTAACATTAAGTACGAGGATGAAGCATCCAAGCCACCTTGCCCTGCAGTCCTTGTAGATGACTTGTATTACGAACATGATTTTTCGGTTAAGGTTGAAGTGAAAAATGTGGGTAAAAGGGATGGGAGTGAGGTGGTGATTGTTTACTCAAAGCCCCCAGATGGTATTGTAGGCACACATGGTAAGCAGATGATTGGATTTGAGAGGGTGTTTGTGAAAGCTGGACAAAGCGAGGAGGTTTATTTTGTGTTTAGTGTTCCCAAGGCCTTGGGGATTGTTGATTTCACTGCTTATAAGCTTTTACCATCAGGCATGCACACCATCATGGTTGGAGATGATCATGGGCTCTCATTCCCTCTTCAAATCAACCTTGAGACCAAGTAAACTGAAGTGGTAGTTAATTTGTTGTTAATCTTTCTCTTCAATTCTCAATTTGTATACAGTAGGCCCAAATGATCAATTTAATAATAAAGAACTCTTTCTTCTCATTTTTGTTCTCATGATTATAACACATCAAAATCCAACTCAAACTGAGAATCACTTGTATTCAAATGTAAGGTCCAAGGAAACATGAACTCAAAATTAGGTAAGGGTTCTTTTCAAAAATTTCAAATTTTCAAAAGGAGATAAAGTAAAGAGATGGATGGGCAAAAGCAAACCGAAAAATGACCAGAAAACATGAGCACTGCCATCGTCCCCAACTTGACCAAATTGATTTCAGAGTGGGGCCAAAAGGCACAAAACATGAGCAAGCAAGAAAATGGGTTTTAGTTTAGTGGAAAAAAGTCTTCAATGGTGCGCCACTATAGCCACAGCCTATTGGGGCTTTCAATATACGAATGGGGGGAGGACGCAATAGCGCCATCCATCCATGTCCCTACAATTCCAGCATCTAAAAGATAATGAAAAGCATACATTAGGGTATTTTTACATTAAAATAGCCGAAGATAGTGACACAGATTTGGGCAAGTCATGCTCACAAAAAGCAGGCAGTGGCCATCTAACCCTTTAAAGAAAAGAGATATAACTGAAGCTAGCACCAAATACAAGTGTTCCACAAACATGACAGCCTATTGGCTCAAACGGGAGGAGATACAATAATGCACCATGATGCATGCTCATGTCTCTGGATTTCAAACGGATGAATGTGAGATGTGGAAGGAAGGGGGGAGGAAACAGTGACATTATAAGCAAGAACGGAAACATCAAATATGGCTAACATAAGGAAATTCATTTATTAACCCAACCCGAGGCTGGAGAAAAAAGGCGCATAGTTGTATAGCAGTCGATAGCTGCAACTTGCCATACAAAATTAACTGAAAACAAGAAACTGAGTAGTCATGCTACAAATCAAAGAGGAGATTAGAATACAACTTAAGGAGCCACACCAGAAAGCTCCATAATCAGATTCAGAGTGACACCACTGCCATTACATTTAGTGGTCCAATATGAGTACCAAATATCAAGGGATAACTATTGGCACCATAGCTCAAGATCAAGCTTAGTCATTCAAATTCTCAACTCCAAGGTTCTGCAGCTCAACCTTGAGAGACTTCAAGTATTGCACAGCTTCATCTAGAACATCGACAGTGTTCATTTCATTCCCTCCAGGTACAATCCCTCTCAGCACCCTCACCATCTTCTTCATTTTCTGTCGCTTCCTTTCACTGTTGCAGCTGCTGCTACCAATGCCAGAAGATTTTCCAAGTGAAGAGCACTGCCTATTCTTCTTGGTTTTCAAACCATAATTGGAGCAAGAATCAGAGGACGTGCTCCCATAATTTCCATGAGTTCGTGCTGTACTGACCTCTTCCTCATCATATTCTTCCAGCTCTTCCTCTTCCAAGCTCAACAATGCATCAATATCATCTGAGTCCTCCTTCAGAGAAGAGGATGTTTCTCTATCCTCATTATTTCCCTCGTTCAATCCCAGATTGTCTTGGATGTAAGCTGCACAGATGTTAAAGGCAGGACCAGTAATTTTGTGGGCAATTGCAGGATTGAACATTATCTGACTTCGATGATCGGTCTGGTCGAAGATAATGAAATTCTTCGGGCAAATGTCAGAGGTTTGAAATTCAACACCATGGAAAGGTTTGATGTGCTTTGCCTCACGAGGTAAAACTGCCCCACGTGCAGATGCAACTGGAATATGCATGTAATTATTACCCACTTGATTTGCAAAGGGGGGAGCTGCCTTGTTGGGGTCAAACTGTTGGTCACTCTGCATCAGAAATCCTAAGTAGTTAAAGCTGAATAGATGGAGTTTCACCTAAAGTCTAAGATTCTTTGACTTTTGACTGGATGAACGTTTGCAAAATACTACAAGGACTGTAATGAAAATCAAGTTATCGCCATTCTGGTACAGGAGAGCTGCCTATTCTCAATCAAAAGCAACCAGAATCAATACAACTGCCTTCTTATGTATGAATACAGCCGGAAGTCCAGTTTATCCCAAATCCCAGATTTCAGAGGGTATGTAAAACTATACTACGTAACAGGTTTAAGCAACTGACGGAAGTATTCAGCCTGTAAGAGCAAATAGAAGAATATCAACAAATTAGTTTTTAATATCTTCAAAGTGGTACAATCAAGCATGCTAAAGCACATTTTATTGAAATCAACTGAAGCTGAAAGAAGATGTTAATATCATAGCATGGCTGAATGGAAACAAGAAGATCAGATGTACCTGACAAACTTGCATCAGTTGGTAGTAGGCAATGACCCCAACACTCATTATAATCTTCCCAACTTCCTTAATAGCTCGATATCTCTTAAAGGTTACCCCAATGTTCATTCTCACTCCTGCAACCACCTTTTAAAATCCCCAAATAAAAGAACTTCTTCAAAAAGCAACGAGTTTCACCTGCAGCAGTAAACCCTCAAAACAAAATTGTTAGAATGGAGACTAAAACAGCAACGAGAAACAGAACTATATAACAAATGCTACATTGATAATTAAGCACTGAAACGTCATTTTGTCCCAAAAATTTAAACATTATTTGTCTAAAGGAAATTACTTCAGTTCATCTGTTTTTTTCTTTAAAAGTCTTGGCAGCAAGCACATAGAGGGAAAAGGAAATGCTGGTGTTAATTGGGCCATCAAGTTTCAATTTTTACACCAATTTCTTAAACTTAGGCAAAGCTAACTTGAGTGAAGCAAATGAAGAACAAAAAACAGCAATATAGGGAGAGTATAATCTCACCAAAATGAATTAAACTACAGTATGACGCGGAAGAACACCACCAATCGAACACAGTTCCTGCTGTAATTCACAAAAGAAGACGTCCACGGCATCTTGATTTTACTTCTTCAATACCAAGTCAATAGTAAATAGTCACAAAATTCCACTGCAAAGAAAAAAGGAAAAAATTTCCAAAGTTAGTCGAATCAATCTTATCCAACATTGATGTCTTTGAAAGAAGTCACTTTTAGCAGAATAAGCACTCACACAAAGAAACCCAGTTTGGCTAATGAGGAAAGTACGAAGAAAACAAATCAAAATAAACAATTAACATTATTTCATTTTGTGGGTCTAGCAAAGCAAAGCTCATCACTAAACTGAGCCTGATTAAATCAAAATTAAAATTATCCCATAGCTCACAACTCAGAAAACCCCGAATCAACAAAATTAATAATGACCACAACAGTAGTTCCAATTCAAAACCCTAATTCATGTGACCAAACCAAACAAAATCTTTCATTTTATATATAAGCATCCAAGAAAGCAACAAAAAAACACCTCAGAACAACAAACAAACTTCAAGCCCCCCTGACCTAGACCCACCAAAAAAACCCAAAACGAAAAGATGACAAATTTCAGAGTAAAACCTAGGTTGAAGGAGAAGATGGCAGAACAAATCCAGGTTAACGATTACAGAGGATCAGATTTCAGATTTCGTATTTCAGTACGTTTTTCTGAGATAAAAATTCCCTAGATTTGCGCTGCTAAACAAGATCTACCACTACTGCTTGCTTCTAGTGAGAGAGAGAGATGAGAGAGACAGAGATGGGGAGGGCGTGTTTGGGAGTGGTGGTATTTAATTTTGGAGTTTCGTTGGGATGCGTGCAGGGACTTAGACATAGAGGAGTCAAACACGGAGCGTGGGAGCCGTCGGATTGGGGGCCTTGGAAATGCTTTCCGTCTATTGCGGATGCAATGATGACCGTCGGATGGAGCACGCGTGCAAGGGGGACATTGTGGGGCCCTTTCACGGGGTTTGACGAATGCGTATCGTGGAAATGACTCCTCCTCTCCTCATACTCCTCGTGTGAAAGCCTCGCCATTCACACTCACCTTTATTTATTACCCTTCTAATCTCCTTCCGTTCAATTATGCTTTCCATAATTTTGCTTTTACTGAGCTTTTATCCTCTGCAACCGCACCCACCTACTTCACCATCGATCTCCCTTTTTTCTTTTTGTTTTTTACAGATGGTTATTTATATGAATTTTTAATATGTAAAATACGACACCCCCCAAAGGTGCATGACAAACGAGATAAAGAAGATGGTGATGGATGTGTCAAATTGTGAATTGGTGGCAAAAGATTATTGGCTGCCAAGTGCCAAGAAATTCTAACCACATACCCACTCCTTTCATGAATTGACAAAAGTTGCAAGGCCTATATATAATATATACTTTGTATCTCACTTTACCCACACAGAAACAATGGTCGGATGAGTTGTATATTACCAGAACATAAATTCAAGTGGACTTGATACAACTCAAGAGAAATTATCAACATATTAAACTTTAAAAAAAATATATATCTTCTCTCATGTAGAGAATAAAACGAGTTAATCGACCGTCACGTACTTAATATTTTGGTTAGTAGAAGCGTGGTTGTGATTTAATTGCATAAACTAATTATTGTAGTTTAGTGGGTTAAGTGGAACTCTGTAAGGGCTGAAGTAATTAATAAGTAGTACTCTGAACCTAGTTTGATGTGTAAATTTAGCATACAGAGCTTAACAAATTCAATGAAATGTGGGCAGATGTCCATAATTGGCCTTGAGTAGGTCCGCCAATGTTGAATTGATCGATGCACCACATTGTCGAACTCTCTTAAAATTGTGGCAAACTTGTCATAAGTGTGATCACAAATTTCATAGTAATATATAACCAATTCATTTGCTAAGCTTGACTTGTTAGCCTTTTTAACATCCCATTCAAAACATTAATATTTAATTTGTTTTGGAATCCACGTATGAGTATATATGATGCTTCCATTTGTTTATGCACTTAGATTCTTTGTTAGTTGTTTACCTTTAAATTTTGTTTTTATATTTATATCTTGTTTTGAATACTCATTATTAGGTCAAGTCAAACCGAATCTTACATAAGCTTGTCTCATACAAAGCCAACTCGACACAAAGGCAAGCTACAGTCCACAGTCTCAATGGGGTAAATTTATTAGATTATATAACACAAGAAAATGGACCTTCTTCATCATCCATCGGATGGAAATTACATTACAATAAACTTATTATTCTGATGCATCATCAAATTATAGTTTCCATTTTCCCATTGGGCAGACTCAGACATGGATACAATCACCAAAACCTGCAACATATACAAGAATAAGCACACTTTGTTTGCTAAATTCATGTTAAGAAAACATAAGATTTTGTAGTGCATTATATCAAACAAATTGGCTTACTTGGATTAGTGACGACGATAAGGCCAACGCCATTGAAATCACAATTGTAGCGTCCATCGGTCTTATAGTAAAGATTCATGGCAAATGAGGCATGGTTTATGAGGGTATTTGGAAAGTAGCATGAACCATGTTCTTGTATTTCACTGCATTCTTTTAATATTCCACAAGTGAAGTTTATGATGTTCTATAATGCAGAGTCTGGGTTCCTGGCTTAGGCACACACCAAGTATCCTGCAAACCCAACACAACATAATAATAATTAATTAAGTTTAATTAAGTATTTGAAATGATTTTGATATAATTAAGATTATTTGAAATCTTGGTTTAACTTATACTGATCCTCCTACAAATTTCAAAAGGGAAAGTGAAAGTAAAGTTATACAATTATTTTTGCATATGAAAATGTGCAAAACTCATTATAGTTATAGACACATACCACTCACAAATTGGCAGCAGGGATTGTAACCTGCAAAAATGGTATAGAACCAAAATGTTTAATTTGCTGAAAAAGAAAGTCTGAACTTTTGAAACAAATTATTATTATGAAATTGAAGGCCTACTTGGATCTGCCAAGGAAATGAGACTGGTATTGTTAAAATGACAGTTCCATTGGTTTCTTCCCATCTTCTGGTAGTAAGCATTCATGGCAAATGAGGCATGGTGCGCTGGCCTATCCGGGTCATAGCAAGAACCTCCTTTCTTTGTAGGGCTGCAATCTGCATAGTTACAGGCATAGTCCAGAGCTGACTGCAGTGCTTGTTGTGGTGCTGCAGGCTTTGCCACACACCAAGCTTTCTACAACACCATGTATATATGTAAATTAATTGCTAATTAATTTAAGAATTGTTCTTTCTAATTCTTACCTGTCCATTCACCAACATCGAAATCTCCCCTGCAAAAAGAAGAAAAAGAAAAAAAGAAAAGAAAAAAAAAAGCAGCCATGGATGAACATAGGTGAAAATAATAAGTTTCTTGCCCATCAAGAAACACTTAGAGATATCCTTCATGCGATAGAATTAATGTATTCCAATCCTTATAGAACTAGGAAACCTTAAGCCTTTGTAAACAACCTTAAACACTGATTGCAGGCGCCTAATCAAGATAGGATATGAGTCCTTGATAAATAATAAGTCCTTGCAATCCTTCATTGATTAGAAGATCACTTTAGTAGGTTTAAGGCAATAAACCTTCTTACATATAATGCCCAGAGTTCAAACATTTGCAAAGAAGAAAGTACGCAATAGGAAGATTTCCTTCCCTATCATCGGTGGTATACAAACAGTGATAGGGAAGAATTACTCCTTGAGTAATTTAGCAATGAGTTGAAGCGAAACGATGGAAACTACGTAACTTGCATACTCTTGAAGTACAGAGTACAGACATTCATATACATGCTCATATGCGCGTATAGGCAGGGAAAGCAGTTCACCTGCGGACAAACTCCAATCATTTCTCTAATGTTTTCCATGCCAACAGAGCTTCGGGAAGAATATCCATAAATCAATGCTGTATCAAGACAGTTTACAATTTATCTTACCCAACATAATTTTTTATTCACAAACTCAAAAAAAATGATACTATTATTACCATCTCCGGCAGTCACCGGTGCATTCTGACTTGCGTGCAGCCGACCGGCTATACTATTTTGGAAAAAAAAAACCAAGTATAGCCGCGCGGCTATACTATTTATAAATTAAAAAAGGTACCCACCGAGCTCCTGAACGGCCACGTGTGAAGACAAGTATAGCCGCGGATGTACTTATTTTTTTTTAAATGCCCGCGTCTATACTCTTTATAAATTAAATAAGGGACCCGCCTGGCGCGTAAGTGCTATGTGTGAAACAAGTATAGCCGCGGCTATACTTGTTTAGGGATTGGCGGACCTTTTTTAATTTATAAAGAGTATGGCCGCGCGGCTATACTTGTTTAGGGTGCACTTGAGCGCCCACGTGTGAAAACAAGGGTAAACTGCCGAAATGCCCCTTGAACTTGTACCTAATTATCAATTTACCCCCTGAACTTTTTTTTTAGCGAATTAAAGGCTCGAATTAAATTTTATTATCAATGTTCCCCCTGCCGTCTAAATCATCAACATTTCATCCAATAATCCATCAAATCATTAAAAAAATAAAGAAATATATATATTTTTTGAAAAAATTAAAGAAAAAAAAGAAAAAAAAAATCTTATGGACCCACCCACCCCACCCCACCCCCTGCGTCTTCTTCTCCAACCTATCCCCCCTTACTCTCTCTCTCTCTCTCTCTCTCTTTTTGCAGGCTCGAGTGGGGATGGAGGTGGTTGTTTGGTGGCGTTGGGTGGTGGTCTAGGGATGGATCTCGCGTGTCTCTCTCTCTTTTTGCAGGCTCGAGTGGGGATGGAGGTTGTTGTATGGTGGCGTTGGGTGGTGGTCTAGGGATGGATCTCGCGTGTCTCTCTCTCTTTTTGCAGGCTCGAGTGGGGATGGAGGTTGTTGTATGGTGGCGTTGGGTGGTGGTCTAGGGATGGATCTCGCGTGTCTCTCTCTCTTTTTGCAGGCTCGAGTGGGGATGGAGGTTGTTGTATGGTGGCGTTGGGTGGTGGTCTAGGGATGGATCTCGCGTGTCTCTCTCTCTTTTTGCAGGCTCGAGTGGGGATGGAGGTTGTTGTATGGTGGCGTTGGGTGGTGGTCTAGGGATGGATCTCGCGTGTCTCTCTCTCTTTTTGCAGGCTCGAGTGGGGATGGAGGTTGTTGTATGGTGGCGTTGGGTGGTGGTCTAGGGATGGATCTCGCGTGTCTCTCTCTCTTTTTGCAGGCTCGAGTGGGGATGGAGGTTGTTGTATGGTGGCGTTGGGTGGTGGTCTAGGGATGGATCTCGCGTGGGGATGGGGCTGGGGGATGGGTCTCGGTTGGGGAGGCAAGGCTGGGGAATGGGATGGGTCTGGATCTTGGGGGCAAGGGATGGGGATGGGAGAGAGAGTGTTTCAATTTTCTGTGAGGAGAAAAGAAATAAAAGGCATGGTGGCCTAATGTCCAGTGGCTACATGTCCAACCGCATGGCAAAAGGTTTGGTCAGCTCCAGATCAATTTCAAGAGCCACCATTCTCTACTCTTACTTGTTGGTCAAATCAATTTCAAGAGCCACCATTGTCTACTCTTACTATTACTAGCACAAGCTTTCAAAAACATACATATCAGGTGAGGTTAAATGGGGTTAAATGCTGGGCCAAGAGCTGGGGGTTTTAGGGTTGATGGGTTGATGTGCTGGAGGAGATAGAGCTGGGGGAGGGGGCGATAGGGTTGCTGGTTCTTTTTTCTTTTCTTTTTTTTTCCCTTTTTGGGTCAATTTTCTTCTTTTTCTTTAATCTTCTTCTAAAAAAATAATTTTTAAAAATGATTTAATTGAAAATTGGATGAATCGTAGGGAGAGAGGGAAGAAAGCGTTTGGTTGCAGAGAGAGAGGGGGAAGAAAGGGTTTGGTTTGCAGAGAGAGAGAGGGAAGAAAGAGTTTGGTTGCAGAGAGAGAGAAAAAAGGGTGGGAGTTTATTAAAATGATTTTTTTTTTCATTTTATATGTCATACTATTGTATTTTATAGTATTTAATTATTTTTAACATATGAAATGACCAATTTGCCCTCATATTTAACGGCAAATTGGATGAAATGTTGATGATTTAGACGGCA
>NW_018923493.1:564603-578376 GCF_002207925.1 Prunus avium
GAGAGAGAGAGAGAGAGAGAGAGAGAGAGAGAGAGAGAGAGAGAGAGAGAGAGAGAGAGAGAGAGAGAGAGAGAGAGAGAGAGAGAGAGAGAGAGAGAGAGAGAGAGAGAGAGAGAGAGAGAGAGAGAGAGAGAGAGAGAGAGAGAGAGAGAGAGAGAGAGAGAGAGAGAGAGAGAGAGAGAGAGAGAGAGAGAGAGAGAGAGAGAGAGAGAGAGAGAGAGAGAGAGAGAGAGAGAGAGAGAGAGAGAGAGAGAGAGAGAGAGAGAGAGAGAGAGAGAGAGAGAGGAGTTTTGTGCAAAGTGTGAGAGGGTGGGGAGGAGGGATGGTGATGCGATGGGTTTTGGGTGGGCGGAGGAGGCTGCTGCGCAGTAAGGGTTTAAAGTTGTTAGAAGCGGCGGCAAGAAATGAGAAGAAAATCTGTCAACATATATTAATTCTCTCTCTCTCTCTCTCATTGCAGGTGTATATACTCATGGTAGATGAAAAGCAGAGGCTTCTACAGGAAACCCAACACATTATGATATTCTGTAATGCAGAGTCTGGGGTTCTGGCTTGGGCACGGACCAAGTATCCTGTAAACCCAACACATTAATTAAGCATTTGAAATGATTTTGATATATCTTACAACCAAGGTTCAATTAATTCCAGTCTTCCCTATCATATAATTCAAAATTCAAGTTAAACAGAAATTTCAGAGAGTGTAAGACTTTTCTTTGGTCATGAATTCTCCATTCATGAGTAAATTCAAATACCATTTTCCTTTGGGTCTGACTCAAGCATAGATGCAATCACCAAAACCTGCAACACATGATCATGAACACTTCAATGGAGAAATTGATGGTAGGGAGCTTAGGCACTGATTCGAGTAGTTTAGATCATTTAAAAAAAAAAAAAAAAATACTTGCGTAAAGCCGCTCGGCTATACCCTTTTTTTAAAATAAAAAAAAAACGCCCGCGTATAGCCGAACGGCTATACTATTTATAGATTTGTAAAAGGGACCGGCCTAGCGCCGGAGTGAAAACAAGTATAGCCGCGCGGCTATACTCTTTTTATTTAAAAAAGACCGAGTATAGTGCGGCTATACTTTTGACAAAAAAAACAAAGGATAGAGCATAGTGCTCGAGGACAGTATAGCCATGCGGCTACACTATTTGCTATTAAAGAAATGTCGAACTCTTCCTTGAAAATTATAAAAGGCCATATGAGTCCAGGAATAGGGCAAATCACAAAATTGCACCCTCACCACACACACGGAAACACATGGCTGCACATACGAGAGAGAGAGAGAGAGAGAGAGAGAGAGAGAGAGAGAGAGAGGAGTTTTGTGCAAAGTGTGAGAGGGTGGGGAGGAGGGATGGTGATGCGATGGGTTTTGGGTGGGCGGAGGAGGCTGCTGCGCAGTAAGGGTTTAAAGTTGTTAGAAGCAGCGGCAAGAAATGAGAAGAAAATCTGTCAACTTATATTAATTCTCTCTCTCTCTCTCTCTCTCTCTCTCTCTCTCTCTCTCTCTCTCTCTCTCTCTCTCTCTCTCTCTCTCTCTCTCTCTCTCTCTCTCTCTCTCTCTCTCTCTCTCTCTCTCTCTCTCTCTCTCTCTCTCTCTCTCTCTCTCTCTCTCTCTCTCTCTCTCTCTCTCTCTCTCTCTCTCTCTCTCTCTCTCTCTCTCTCTCTCTCTCTCTCTCATTGCAGGTGTATATACTCATGGTAGATGAAAAGCAGAGGCTTCTACAGGAAACCCAACACATTATGATATTCTGTAATGCAGAGTCTGGGGTTCTGGCTTGGGCACGGACCAAGTATCCTGTAAACCCAACACATTAATTAAGCATTTGAAATGATTTTGATATATCTTACAACCAAGGTTCAATTAATTCCAGTCTTCCCTATCATATAATTCAAAATTCAAGTTAAACAGAAATTTCAGAGAGTGTAAGACTTTTCTTTGGTCATGAATTCTCCATTCATGAGTAAATTCAAATACCATTTTCCTTTGGGTCTGACTCAAGCATAGATGCAATCACCAAAACCTGCAACACATGATCATGAACACTTCAATGGAGAAATTGACGGTAGGGAGCTTAAGCACTGATTCGAGTAGTTTAGATCATTTAAAAAATAAAATAAAAATACTTGCGTAAAGCCGCTCGGGTATACCCTTTTTTTTTTTTTTTAAAAAAAAACGCCCGCGTATAGCCAAACGGCTATACTATTTATAGATTTGTAAAAGGGACCGGCCTAGCGCCGGAGTGAAAACAAGTATAGCCGCGCGGCTATACTCTTTTTATTTAAAAAAGACCGAGTATAGTGCGGCTATACTTTTGACAAAAAAAACAAAGGATAGAGCATAGTGCTCGAGGACAGTATAGCCATGCGGCTACACTATTTGCGGCGCTAGGCGGGTCTAGGCGGATCTAGGTGCCAGGGTGGGTCTGGTTCTGTTCTTTTGTTCTTTAAGCCTATTGCCTAGCGATTCTTCTTTGAAGCCGATATTTCAAGCAAGAATTGTATCAGATGCACCACCTTTTGACCCCAGCAATATTGTGTCATTGCAGGCACATTTTCTTCTGCAGCCACTTTCTTTTAGTCTCTTCTTAAAATGACAATTCCATTGGTTTCTTCCCATCTTCTGGTAGTAAGCATTCATGGCAAATGAGGCATGGTGCGCTGGCCTATACGGATCATAGCTAGAACCTCCTTTGTTTGTAGGGTTGCAATCTGCATAGTTACAGGCATAGTCCAGAGCTGACTGCAGTGCTTGTTGTGGTGCTGCAGGCTTTGCCACACACACACCAAGCTTTCTACAACACCATGTATATATGTAAATTAATTGCTAATTAATTTAAGAATTGTTCTTTTTAATTCTTACCCGTCCATTCACCAACATCGAAATCTCCCCTGCAGAAAAAAAAAGAAAGAAAGAAGAAGCCATGGATGAACATAGGTGAAAATGTAGAGAGAGAGCAGAAAAGGGGGAAAGAAATTATAACAATGTGGAATTCTCTATAGAGTTGTTGAAAAAAAAAATCAACTTTGCAGCTTAAGAGTCTACGAATCTCTACCATACCCAAGAAGAAGAACAGAAGCAGGAAAGAAAGAACAGGACCTGGCATAGCTAGCTTAGCCATTGATGTTATGTTATACAAAGTAGTCTAATTTCTATGGTTGACTAATTCATGAAGAGGAAGATGGGATATTTGTAGCAGTGCTGCAGAGGAGGCCACATAATGATCATGCAAGAACAACTGAGTAACAATCTGATATGCTCCATTACAGTCAGATTGCATTTGCACTTTTGGAGCACCTGTTACATACAATAAATTGCTTGCCTCAGCTTCTTTGGTTTGGTTATAACTTACAACTAAGGTTCAATTAAGGGAGCTTTAGTAATATACCCAAAATAGGGACTGAAATTATAAAAAAACCCTACATGAAATGCACTTTAGAAACATACCCAAAAATCATTTACTACATACAAAATGAGTGTTGAATTTCCTATAAATTACATGACTGCCACTAACTAACTTAAAAGAAGCCCAATACAAAAAACACAAAAAAACCCAAAACAAGCCCAATTCAGATTTTTTTTTTTTAAACCAAACCTTTTTTTTTTGGACGGAAAAAAAAAAAGAAAAAGAAAAAACCAAACTTAAGTATTAAAAAAAAAAGCACGAAAACCCAGGGCACCCTTCCTTCTCCATCAAACCTCTACAAACCATGTTATAGAAGTACATTGTTAATACCATATCATAGAAGTGCATTGTTAATACCATTTCATAGAAAAACATTGTTAATACCATTTCAAAACGAAAAAAAAACATTGTTAATACCATTTCATACAAAAAAAAAATCATTATTAATATTAATACCATTTCATACAAATAGAACATTGTTAATACAATTTCATACAAAAAGACATTGTTAATACCATTTCATACAAATAGAACATTGTTAATACAATTTCATACAAAAAACCATTGTTAATACCATTTCATACAAAAAACATTGTTAATATCATTTTATATAAAAAAAACCCAAAAAAGCCCAGCAAGACATCCGATATCATTTGCAGGAACCATCTCCAATTGTCTACAATTTCACCAAGGAAATACCTCTACAAGAAAAAAAAGTACACTGTTAATACTATGTCATAGAACTATCTTCCTAGTAAAAATTACATTCTGCATATCATAAACTTGAAGTGCACAGCTATATATAGAGCAAAATATAGAGCATGCTTTGTTACTGAAAATATGTTAATACTGTGTCATAGAAGTACACTGTTAATACCATGTCATAGAAGTACACTGTTAATACCATGTCATAGAACTATCTTCCTAGTAAAAATTACATTCTGCATATCATAAACTTGAAGTGCACAACTATATATAGAGCAAAATATAGAGCATGCTTTGTTACTGAAAATCTGTTAATACTATGTCATAGAAGTACACTGTTAATACCATGTCATAGAAGTACACTGTTAATACCATGTCATAGAAACCAAACCAAATCAAATCAGATCCGTCCATCAAACTTGTGCAAAATATACTTATGTGAAACAAAACTGTTATTTTCTAAATTTTATTTCTTGGTGACACAGTACCTGTCCAAAATTTGTTCTCTATTTATTACCAAAAATTAAATAAAAAATCAGAACAGAAGAATTTAGTTATAACTGGGTGCAAAATATACTTATGTGAAACAAAACTGTTATTTTCTAAATTTTATTTCTTGGTGACAGTACCTGTCCAAAATTTGTTCTCTATTTATTACCAAAAATTAAATAAAAAATCAGAACAGAAGAATTTAGTTATAACTGCTTTATATCTCACTATCCACAAGCAATTGCTCCAGTGCCTTTGGGAGGTAGGGAAAAACATATGCTCCTAGAGTGTCCACCATGCGGTGTACAAATGATGTTACCTGGATACCACATACACTAGCATCAGGTTACAAGCACAGATGATAAAATATCAAAACAAAGTACTTCTGGTATCCCACACACGACTCCTTACCTTACTGCGCAAAGTCTCTACATCAGGAAACACAACAAGTACTTGTAGGAGAACATCCAATGTCTGGATAACCATGGGAAAAGAAACACATTGTTAAGACATGAAATATTTAGACAGCTTCTCCACAAGTATGGAAAGACTAGTTCCCATCCATATGCCAACAATCACTAATTACAAGGGGCTGTACTTAAAAAGGGAAACAGTAACATCAGAATGTTATAAAACAGCATTGAAATATCAGAGAGCCCACGAGTGCTAATCATAAAGTTCATTAAATAGGCAAACATCAAGGTGTAGAGACAGTGAGTCACAAAAAACAAACAAAAAGGCACACATAAATCCCTATATTCACAATTTTAATTCAGAGAAACAGGCATTCAGAAAAATTAATCAGACCATGTACTTGAAGGAAGGTGAACAAAATAAAGATATAGATACTAACCTGCTTGAACATGAGACCTATTGCAGGGCGACTAGCAGTTACAACTTACAAGACGCTCACTGAAGCCCTGGATGGCATATAAATTTCAGTAGAGTAATTTCATGTATATAAAAACAAATCTCGAAGCATTCAAACATAGTGAATTTTCTGAGACCATACAGCTTACTAAGCAGGACTGGCAGAAGGGGTAAAGGACTCTGAAGACTTTTAATATAAGTGACAAAATAAAAACTCCTCTTTTACCAGATCTTGTAAGCAAATTGATCAAGAGTTTTATAACTTTTTTGGGGGCATATGCCATTTTACATATAAAGAAATCAACCAAGAAACATGTTAACTAGAAGGTCAAAGGATGTTGAAAAACCTTGATGAGAGAATTAATCGCGACGATTATCTACTGAATATTAGCAAATTTTTGAGGTGCCTCTTTAGGAGTCAATACTTTGGCATTCCTGAGCAATGCTTCAACCTAGACAGTAGGAAGACCACGTCAAATGCTTATCCCACATTCTCTATTAAGAATACTTCCTTTCTTTCCTAAACACACTCATGAGCGCACATAAAAGGTATAATACCAGATGTCAAAAAATATTAAGTGAATACCTCAAAAATATGACTACCATCTTCAGATCCCGGAAGCTCTTTCGATGTATAATCCATACTTGTAAATCCAACGATTGTATCTTGCAAACTCTGTAAAATTCATTTAAATTAATTTAAAACCCTGTAAACTCTGTGAAAAAAAATGGTAATATGTATAAAGCAATTCAAATGAGATAAAAGTAAAAGGCGAAAGCAAATTAATGAGGTCTGGAGGAACTGAAATGTAAGTACGTGGATATATAGGAATGTAGCAGCCAACTATGATTACCCGGCATATATTCTGTTGTACAACCGAGGCACACTACAAAATAATGTAGGTCTCAGTGTTACGACCGTCGAGGTTCTGGTCGTTCATGCCTTCGATCGCGTCCCTCATGGCCTTCTCGTTGCTGAAGGTGACGAAGCCGAAGCCGAAGCCCCTGGACCTCCCGGTCTCACGATCGTTGATGATCTGGAAACACAAAAAGAAACCAAATCAAATCAGATCCGTCCACCAAAACCAAAACACCTGAGTATAATCAAACAAATACACAATAATAGACAAAAATGAAAAGGAATCGATCGATCTTCAATCTTTGGGAGAGAAAGATCAAGTAACATAGAGAAACAGAAGATCAAGTAGTGCGTCAAACGGCCCTTCAATTCGATGATCTCACCGAACTGAGAAAAGGCCCTCTCCAGCGCATCATTGTCGGTGGCCCAGGCGAGCCCTCCGACAAAGCTTAGAATGATGAGGTTGAACAAAAACTGGTGGAAGAACAAAAACTGAAAATTGGGGTTGAAGATGAAGATGAGAGACTGGAGGTCGTGAAATGAGTTCTGATCTGGTGTTGATTAGAATTCCAATTTTACGTTAAAAGGGTAAAAAGGTATTTCATCTTAATAATTAAATTAAAAAATATACAGCTGTCGATTTTTGGGTTTATTTTGGGTGTGTTTATATACATTAAATAATATAGGGTATTTTTATAGTTTTATGTCTAGAAATGGGTATTTTACTAATTTTCTATAAAAAGAATAGAACCTAAATAAAAAATAAAATAAGTGAAAAGACGACACAAATGTTGTTAAAATTTCACGGAGACAAATGATATTGATAACCGAGGGGTTTACCTCAGTGGTGAGGTCCCTCCCTCCTCCCCCACCACTTGGTCACTTGTTCGAATCCCAGGATGCAACCAAGGAGAAAGGTTTGTGTTTTTGTTTTTGGTCGGTAAAGGATAATTCATTCAAAAAACGCCACAACAGGGCAAATAAGCTTTACAAAAGGAGAAATATCAACTGGTAGCTCTACCTCTACGCCCCAGCAAGGATACCTCCCAACAAAATAGGAGACCATCAGAAACCAAAGACAGAGGTGGCTGATCAGCCCAACTTTCCAGTTCCGCTTCTCTCATACATGTCGAAGCCGCAACTTGAGTATATTTGGTCCCACATTAGCATGGCAAGAATGTTTGTCATAAAACAGAGGTTGTTTTTAGTAATAAGCTTTATTGGCCTTCTTCAACTAGAAAGTGTTTAGTGTCTAGTGTTTAGGCTTATTGGCCTCCTTCCTATTTCTGGCTTATTGGCCTTTATCACTAGCTTGATTACAAACAGAAAGCTTAATGCCTATTTGTAGAGGGAACAAACCAAGTAGTCAAGTCGGTTATTCTAGTAAACCGACATTAACTTGTAATTCCAGCCACATATTTTAGCTTCAATTAAGTTAGTGACTTGTGTTTAAGGAATACATCCACCGACTTTGCATTCTAAATTATTCTAGAAAATTCTGCTAGCTTGTAGAAGTCTCCACCAAACAGGCCCGACCCTGACCAGGGGCAGTCAGTGCGACTGCCCTGGGCCCATTATTCAGGGGGGCCCAATTTTTTTATATTTTTATAAGTGTTATATTATATATTATAAATTGATTTAATATTTTTGAGGGAACAAAATGGTGTTCGCGTTCTGGAAGAAGCGCATCTCTTCCGCTCCTCAAGAACCCTTTTGCGCTGGTGTTCCACTCCTCCAGGTTATCTATTCTAAAAATTTCTTCTTCTTGTTCTTGTTTTTCCTCTTCTTCTCTTCTCATCTCATCTCATCTCATCTAAGCCTCTCCTAAGTTCATTTATGTTTCACTCTTCAGTTTCGTCCTCTGCAAAAAATAACCATGGGCGATTTAACCATGGGTGATTTGCTTTTTTTTTTTCCTATCGCTCTTTTTCTCTATCGATTCCTCTTCTATGTCATTTAAATCATGGGGTTTTCTTGGATTGATTCATTCAAATTCTTTGAATCACTAATAGATGTACTATTCTGGGGTTTTCTTTTCAAATAGAAACCTTGCTTTACTGTTGGAATTGTTCTTCTGCGAAAATAACATGGATGATTTCCTTTTTTTCTTTTTTTCGATTTTTCTTGTAAGATGAATCACAATTAAATACACATTGTTTTCCATAATTTAGGAATAGGATATTGAAATGGATCTGAAATTTGGGAACAAAGGATCCATGATGAGAGTTTTAAAAGAAATTCTTTGATATTGGCTTGACTTGCATTCTTGAAATTTTGGAACAAAGGATCCATGATGAGAGTTTAGGAATATGAAAGACATTGCTCAAAGTCTAAAAATATCTTGGAATAAATACTTTCTCAAAAAAACCAATGCTTAGTTGATAAAACAGTTGATAAACCAATGGAATAAATACTGTCTAAAAAAAGTATACTAGTGTTAGTGTTAGTGATTAATGTGTGTAGGGCACACTTTAGAATTTCGCCCTGGGCCTTTGAAAACTCAGGACCGGCCCTGCCACCAAATGTGCATTATTTTTCAACAACTTATAAACTGGTTCAAGACTTTTCAGCCTTAATGACTTCAGAGTGATAAACACGAAATAAACTACTTGTAGAATATGTTCTGATCGAAGACGATAAACTTGACTTCAAGTCATTACATTAATGGAAGAGGGTCCATGCATATGGACGCTACTCCACGGACAAGAATGTGACAACTAATTGCTAGATTGGACTTAATAGCTTGACTTCAAGTTAGAGAGCCACATGCAGACAGACTCTGATTGAAACAATTCCACCCAGAGAAAGATTGATGAACCTGGCAGACGACTTGACTTCAAGTCGTCTTTAAGTGAATACGATCGGCTGATTTTACTCGAGCAATTTCTGTTCACCTATAACTTGACTTCAAACTTTGCATGAGTTGTGTCTATAAAAGTAGTTTAATTTCTCCTATGTGAGAGCCATAACATACATACATACATAATTGATCAGAAATGATAATTTCCATGGCAATGGAATCGCGGTGGCCAAAGTTTATTTCTGTACGCTCTCTTATTTTGCTATTACTCATTGCTACTCACTATTTCTCATTTGTGAAGACAGTACAGGCAGTTGGCCGCGTTGAGGAGTGCTCTGCCTTGTGGCTGTTCAAGCGAAGCTTTTCGATTGACGAGTCTGCTTCTGGGGAACCTTTGTCTTGTGCAAAGGTTGCATCTTGGACTCAACATGGTGGAGAAAGGAGTAACTGTTGTTCATGGGACGGTGTCGAGTGCGATGAGGACTCTGGCCATGTTATTGGTCTTGACCTCCGAAGCAGCTGTCTTTATGGTTCCATCAACTCCAACAGCACTCTCTTCCACCTTGTTCACTTGCAGAAGCTTGACCTTTCAGATAATTACTTCGATTGGTCTGAAATACCATCAAGATTGGGCCATGATCTGACGAGTTTAACATATCTCAACCTTTCATATTCAGCCTTTTTCGGCCAAATTCCGTCAGAAATTTCGAAGCTATCCAAGTTGTCTACTCTTGATCTCTCTTCTTATAGTAGCCATTTAAAATGGACAAAGAGAAACCTGAGAAGCCTCGTTCAAAACTTGACCAACATAAAAAAGCTTCATCTTAGAGAGGTAGACATATACTCCACTGTGCCTGATATCTTGGTAAATGCATCTTCTCTTACATCTCTTCAACTTGACAATTGTGGGTTGTATGGGGAATTCCCAGTTGGCATTTTCCATCTACCAAACTTAGAGGTTCTTTATGTGAGATCTAACTCAGACCTAACAGGCTATTTTCCCACCTTTAACAAGAGCAATGTTTTCAAGAAATTGGATGTTACCGGCACGAATTTCTCTGGCCAACTGCCTACCTCCCTCGGAAACCTTCATTCCTTGATTGTGTTTGCCATCTCATCGTGCAATTTTCATCCCAATGTTCCATCTTCAATCGGAAACCTTACCCAACTCAGTTACCTTTCCATGTATTCATTTAATGACGTTTCCAAAGGCAAGCTATCTGTTTCTTTTTCTTGGGTTGGAAAACTAACCAAACTCTACCACTTGTCTTCTCTTACATCTCTCCAACTTGACAATTGTGGGTTGTATGGGGAATTCCCAGTTGGCATTTTCCATCTACCAAACTTAGAGGTTCTTTATGTGAGATCTAACTCAGACCTAACAGGCTATTTTCCCACCTTTAACAAGAGCAATGTTTTCAAGAAATTGGATGTTACCGGCACGAATTTCTCTGGCCAACTGCCTACCTCCCTCGGAAACCTTCATTCCTTGATTTTGTTTGCCATCTCATGGTGTAATTTTCATCCCAATGTTCCATCTTCAATCGGAGACCTTACCCAACTTAGTTACCTTGACATGTCTTCATTTAATGACGTTTCCAAAGGCGAGCTATCTGTTTCTTTTTCTTGGGTTGGAAAACTAACCAAACTCTACCACTTGGACCTTGGAGATACCAACATAGAGGGAGAATTCCCATCTTTTGTGTCTAACCTGACACAACTTGAATTTCTAAACTTGGCCGCTAATGCAATATCAGGTCAAATCCCATCTTGGCTTATGAAGTTCACCCAGTTAACCTCTCTAAGCCTTGGTGATAACAATTTGCAAGGACCAATTCCTAGGTCGCTCTTCCAACTCAAAAATCTTGAATATCTTCTTCTTTCCGGTAATAACTTGAGTGGGTTGGTTGAGTTTGATCAGTTTTCCAAGCTCAAAAAGTTGAAGGGCCTTGAATTATCGAACAACATGTTATCTGTGGAGATCAGAAATGATTTGAGTGCTACTCTTCCAAAGCTTCAAACTCTAGCACTGGGCTTCTGCAACTTAACAGAGTTTCCAAAATTTTTGAAGAATCAATCCGAATTGACTGAGTTAGACCTTTCTGGCAACTATATTCACGGCCCAATACCGAAATGGGTCTGGAATGCAACTATTGAAACTTTGTTGGACCTCCGTCTCTATGACAACTCTTTGACAGGATTTGACCAATATCCAGGCATTCTCCCATGGACAAATCTGATCTTTCTGACTCTTGGGTTTAACAAGTTACAAGGTCCTCTGCCAATTCCACCGCAATCAATCAGATTTTATGCTGTAGAAAACAACGAATATACTGGAGAAATTTCACCTCTGTTCTGCAACTTCAATAATCTCCAAGTTCTCAAGTTGTCCAACAACAACCTCAGTGGCATGCTTCCACAATGTTTGGGTAACTCTAGTGTTTTGGAAATATTGGCCCTGCATAACAATTTTTTAAAGGGATATATTCCTCCAATATGTCCAAGCAAAACTAGTCTGAGAATTGTTGATTTTAGTTATAATCAGTTGCAGGGGAAGCTACCAAGAGGGGTGATGAATTGTACTCAGTTAAAGGTTCTTAATTTTGCAAACAATCAGATGAGTGACATCTTCCCATCTTGGTTAGGGGCACTTCCAGAATTAAGGATTCTCATTTTGCGGTCTAATGGATTTCATGGCGTAATTGGGAAGCCTGCAACTAAACATGAGTTCCCAAAGTTGCGCATCATTGACTTATCTAACAATGGTTTCTCAGGTATGTTGCCCTCTAATTACTTAGAGAACTGGAATTCCATGAAATATGTTGACGAAAACCAGCGAACTTATTTTTACGTATATACGGATGTCGTCGATGGACATTACTTTTATTATCATTACGCAATGACAATACGTGGCAAAGGTGTTGAGTTGAAATATGAAAAGACCCCTTATCTTCTCACACTCATAGATCTGTCAAGTAATAGATTTGAAGGAGAGATTCCAGAAGGTCCCGTTGGGAACCTAAGAGGCCTTGTTTTGCTGAACCTTTCCAACAACTCTCTCACTGGTCACATCCCCTCATCTTTAGGGGACTTGGCTGCTCTCGAATCGTTAGATCTCTCCCAGAACCAGCTCTCAGGAAGGATCCCGAGTAATTTAGCACAACTCACTTTCCTTGCATATTTTAATGTATCCCATAACCATCTCTCCGGGCCTATACCACTTGGCGAACAATTCGATACATTCCAGGAGGACTCGTACGAAGGAAACTCAGGTCTGTGTGGAAAGTCTCTGCCAAAGAAATGTGAAGATTCTGAGAGCTCAAAGCTGCCACCACCATCAATCGTGGGAGAAGAAGAAGACTCTGTATTTCAAATTGCACTAGATTGGTACGTGGTTTTGCCAGGAGTTGTTAGTGGTCTGATTGTTGGAGTGGTTGTTGGGAACATATGGACAACAAAGAAGCATGAATGGTTTGTGGAGACGTTTAGCAGGAGGAGGAAGCCAAGAGGCACAAGGGCTAGGAGGGGACGCAGAACTTAGCCCAAGGCCATGTATCTGTGTTTATGTATGCATGTTTGGTGTGTCCATAAGGGAAGTATTTGAGCCTTCAAAGAATATTATGTTGTGGTGGTGTGAGGTTTCGTGGTACCAATTGTGTAGTATATTTTGCATATGTGGTGGTGTAAGTTATTTGTAGATGTTCAATAATATATTTGTAATGTATTTCTCAACGAGTACTCAAATATGTGGTGGTGTTGAGTCTTGCGCTGTAATTTTCCTATTTGGTTATTAGTTTTAATTGAAAATTAAATTTGACATGTTTTGCATAAATTTGTTTCGTATTGGATTGGGAGTTGAAGTTTGGGTTGAGTGCAAATCCCAGACAAAATTGCTACTGAATTTAAGTTCTCAGAAAAGACTGTAACGACTTTTGAATGGTTAGCCTTAATGACGCGTCACAAAGATGTGCTTGGCTGAAAGTCTACATGCAGACAGACTCTGAGCAAACGACTTGACTTCAAGCAATTTCTGTTCACCTTCTCCGCATGTGTCTTAATTATGTAATCTATCAGAAATGATATAGTTGCCTTGAGAATGGAATCGCGGTGGTCAAAGTTTATTTCTGTACGTTATTTGATTTTGCTATTATTCATTGCTACTTACTGTATTTTATCTATTTTGCCTCAGACACTTGGCCAGGTTGATGAGTGCTTTGCCTTGTTAGGCCATCCCTAATGTTTGAGGCTCTAAATACGGTGAATAGAGTCCCATTTAGAGCTCCGATAGAATATTACGGGCTCTAAAGGTATCTTTCTCACAATGGGGGGCTTTATAAGTTTTTCTTTTATGATGTAATTTATTCTACGCATTAATTTTTGTTGTTGTTAACTTATTTTGTTTTAATGTATGTTTCTGTTATATTAGTTTTTTTTACGAGCATTTCTACCAAAATAAAATAAAATTTGGAAAAGATTAAAAAGACAAAATTTGAAAGTAAACATAATAAAATATAAAGTCCTAATGTTTCAAATTTGTACTTAAAAAAAGGAAGCATATTTAAATCTAGAAACATATATAGAACAATTCAAGTATGTCCATGAAAGAAAAAAAAATGAAAGCAAAGAGGAAAAAAAAAAAAAA
>NW_018923494.1:5296-24242 GCF_002207925.1 Prunus avium
ATCAGTACTAGTACTGATCACCTTCAAAACCACCTCCTGCTGCTACACAAGTTTAAACAAAACAGATGAACAATTGTCAAGATGAAACTAAATTACTGATGAACAAAAAGATAGCTTGTTGGTAAAGTCAGAAAAAAGCACCGCAGCCATTTGGAAGAATGTAAGAACACCAATTACACAAATGAACAAGGAAACACCAATGAACAAGGTTTTTTTGATCGAATAATTAAGCATATATACTGTGTGTTAGTCATTTTAATATCAAATCATTCCCATTTTTGTTGTCAATCGGTTTCTCAATGAAATCATCTTTCACAATCAAATCATTCCCATGTTTTTGTTATTCTTACAGCCGACCATAGTTTTAAATGAATTTAATTTTATCAGATGGATTGACAAATACTGTTATTTTTCTGAATTTTGTTTTTGTACTGAAAATAAGTCATATAAAATTATGACAACCTCCCTGGATCACGTCCTCTTTTTGTTGATGACGGCTCCCTTTACTTTCTCTTCTTCTCTCTCTCTCTCTCTCTCTCTCGCTCTCTCTTGAGTAGTACATAGATGGGCTAACTGCCACTTCATAACCTACACCTTACTTAAAGAAAATTTAGCAAGAAAACAAAATACCACCACCTGCTGCTTCACTAGTTCAAACAAAACAGATGAACAATGGCCAATATGAAAGTAAATTGAAGAAAAAGAGAGCTTGTTGGTTAAGTCAGAAAAAAGCACCCCAGCCATTTGGAAGAATGTAAGAACACAACTACACAAATGAACAAGGATAGAGCAAGACAACTTTGGCCGTTTCTGAAGGTTTTGATTGACTAATTAGGCATATATATTGTGTTATTTTTTTAGTACAAGTGATAGTCTAAATTAGATGGGAGAAGAGAACGATTAATAAAAAATATATTCATAGAAGAGGCCATAGAAGAGAACGATTACAAATCTTTCCCAAATCTATATTCATTTATCAAATATAGAACAGACACGTATTTTCACTAATAATTTATCAAATATGCGCGTGATTTTAATAGCATGGTAATTGAAGACTTGAGAGAAAGATGATATACACTAATAAAGCGGGAAAATAAATCATAATCTCATTATAATACAATTGTTGGGTAAATTACTCAAATGGTCCCCAAACTTGTACGCGATTTACATTTTGGGGCCTAAATTAAATTTTTCGTTCAAATGGTCCATCAACTCTATATTAATTACTCAAATGGTCCCACCGTCTAATTTTCTGTTAGATTTAACCAAATTTTAGGGTAAATACGACTTTGCATAATTAACAAATAAAATAGGGTTAAAATAAATACAAAATTAGAAAATAATTGAAGAAAAAGAGAAAAAAAATCATGAGACCCAAACCCCCTCCCTTCGATTTCTTCTCCCCCATTCCTCAGACTTCTCCAATTGCTGCGTTTGTAAAAGATGGTTTGTCAATGGACTTCAACCATCCAGCCCAACAATTAATGTCCAAAATAATACTAACAAAGGTCTGAAGGAGGATGGAGAAGGTTGCTGAAGAGACGCAGAGACGCAGAGGAAGAGAAAAGCTCCTGAGGAGGTGAAGGTTGCTGAAGAAATTGCTCGCCTTTTTGGTGAAGTGAGTGGTGGGAGTGTTGGCTTTAGTATTGATGGCATAAATCCCCAAAACCCTCGCAGCAATTTCTGCGTCTTGGCCGAAGACCCGGTACTTGTACTTGGAGGGTGAGAAATTGACAGTGACAGTGATTTTGGGAGGTGGGGTTGGCGGGTGATGGGGTGGGGAGGAGGGTGGTGGGTGGTTGTCTCTCAACAACAAAGGGAAATCAAGAGGGAGGGGGAGAGGGTCTGGGTTTTTGGTTGTCAATCGGTTTCTCAATTAAATCATCTTTCACTATTCGTTCTTTTTCCTTTTTCTAATGATGTAAGAAGTCAAAATTCGAATCCTCCTCTAATTAAAATAAGTAAATCATCTCCTTTCTAATTAATAAAAAATATTGATAGATATAATGAAGAGACCATAGAAGAGATAACGATTACAAATATTTCTAAAATCTGTAATCATTTATCAAATATAGAACGGACACGTATTTTCATATGCGCGTGATTTTAATTGCATGGTAATTGAAGACTTGAGAGAAAGATGATATACACTAACAAGAGGGAAAAAATAATAATAATCTCATGATAATACAATTGTTTATACATGAAATAAAACAGTCAAGAACTCATGGGACAAAAAATATTCATTAATAACCGTAAAAGCAAATTATGTACCAAAACAGATCCCTGCGTTTTCTTAAGAAAAACAAAATACAAGAATCAAATGAATGTTAACAAGGAAAAGAAAAAAAGCCGGAAAAAAAACACCCTCGGAAGACAATAGTACATTAATTAACAGCTATTTTCTTTTTTTCTATCCACCTCTTCTTGGCATTCTGAATTTCTTCTTCCCTCATCCTCAAGAGTTCGAGAAGACATTGATGATACTGCACATCAATGGCATCAAGCTCCCCCTTCAGCTCATCATACCGATCTTTGTCCACTAGAGACAACTCAGATAAGGAGCAAATGCTTGACATGTCAGGGCATGCGTCATTCATAACAACAGAATCACCAGAACCAGCTTCATAGCCAATTTGTCAGCCCGCATGAACTGTTAGCTCCACATGATGAACTTTCAGATGAAGGTTTCCAGCCCGGTACAAGCTTCATAATCAATTTGTCAATTAACTCAACTATGACAGAGACAACTTCATGTGAAAGATCAAGTTGCTCAACCATTTCCCCAGCAATTGATATTGCAGTATCGGAATCAAGGTAGAACTCAAAATGGATATTCCTCACACGACCTGTATAGACAAATAACATTCAGGTTCATTTTATGAAAAATAAGGGGAAACAATTAACCCATTTTCTTGGCAGATGCACTTACCACAGGTATCAGCAATGCGCAAAGTTAAAGAGACGGTATTATCTGTATTTTGTTCGGCTCTTAACCTGAACTCATTATTCTCCGTGAACCTCCCAAACTCCAGAGCTGAAGAGTTAGAAGTTTCATTGACACTTTTCCTACAAGATCCAATAGAAAACTTCTGGTCGTTAGTATCTACGTCCATAGGGCGAGCTTCGGCCTGTGGCAAGTTCACCAACTTGGGTACAAGATTGGGTAATTGCGAAAGATCACAACTGCGCTCCTTCAATTAAATGTAGCATCATAATAAGATTTGAAAAAAGAAAAAGAAAGAAGAGATGAACCAAAAGTCTGAAAGAAAATGCTTGTATAATAAGAGAATGTAACTCCGCCACCACAAGGATCAACAGCAGCAAGTTCATAACCACAGTAACTGTAAAATATTTATGTATGGTACACCGCCTATCAAGGACTCATAACAGCACTTGAGCTTTTTTCTCATCTTAAAACTACATGGAGGTACACACATTTGACAGAGTTGGAACACATTTGACAGAGTTATAAGTTATAACACATTTGACAAAATTGATGAGGGCTGGGCAGGATTTCATCTCAATATCTCAGTACGGATGGACGAGACAGGGGACGCTGTTTTGGACGAGTACTTGTGATGTATCTAATAGTTACTCAAACCGACCATGTCAACGTCAACTGGTGTTGGCTTCACTTCGGAAGCAGCAAAGGGTGCATCTGGAACTACAGGCTCTGCAAATTGTGTGGGCGTAAACTTTGGTTCTGTTACTGAAAATGGATTTCGCATTTGGGCAGCACTAGAGTCTACTTTCCATAGCAGAGGGCCTGGGTGGGGAAGCAGGCTGCACCTCCACATCCGGATAAGCAGCCTTAAATCATGCACGCAGGCCTTCATCAACCAATCTTACACCACTCAGTTGATCACCGAGTGACATCCACCTGGGACCAAACAGTTCAGAATAAAGCATAAAAGCTTGATTTTCAAGTAAAGGCCCCACAGACAACAAGAGAGAATAGACTATGGTAAAGGCTTTTTTGTGTGTGGAGAAATACGATGGTAAAGGCTTTTTAGGACAGTAAAGGGTTAAAATGGCTATCTACCCTCATTAGCATGATACTCAACTTTTCTTACTTAAAGAGTTGCATTTTCGACTTAACCCTTCACACTTACCTTTGGTTCTAAGAAAACCCCCAAAAACAATAGAAGCCGAATGCAAAAGGAAAAAAAAGGAAAAAAACAATCGTACAGGCCTTATAAATACGGGAAAGGGTTATTACCCACATTAGCATGATACTGAGCTTTGCTTACTTGCACTATCAAAGAAATTTTAACCTACGGAAAACCCAAGACCATGCTAGATTCAGATTGTCACCGGTTTCGTTATCAATTTAAGCCAAAAATCACAACATACAACATTGTTGATCAACAATAACGACGGAATTTCATTTAACAATTACAGGCCGTTAGTCAATAAAGCATACCCTGCATGAGTATTGTGCATGCGAGCAAACAGTTCCAGCTTTCTAGTCCTTGGACTTATCTTCTCCAGCAAAGGTTACATCTGCAGGAACGCATGTATATTTAGCCAAATTTTAACAAAACTAAACAGATAAAAATACAATAAAGACGATAATTATTATAACATTACGTGGTAGAAGGCAATAACTTCTAGATCACCACCTCTTAAATTGTAAGGGAAAAAGTACAATTATAATATAGTTCATCTGGTAAGCTCACTATGAAGAACTATATTTTGCATAGATATTTCACAGCACAATTATAAGAAGCATATTCCACTAACCTCATCTGGCTTACGGCTTGTCTCTATAACCTCGACAATACTGACATCAGTATCAATATTTCTATTTACTAATGGTTCCCCTTTTATTCCAACAAGGCAATGCTCCTTGCTATGATTAAGCCAGTGGCCAGTCCGCCCTGTTCTAATTATTTGTTGAAGTTGATTAGTCTTAAACCAAATTAGCTCCTCGATGCGCTTGTATCCCCAAAGTTCCAAACTGCAAGAAGAATGGTGATATTTCTGTGAGTGAAAGTCAAAGAATAAGCAGATCCAATTTAAGCATATATGGTTATAACTTATACATTTGATGCAACAGTTGACAGATGGTCAAAGTACACACATACCATTCACGCCCAAGCTCCATTGCACGCCCAGTGACCCAAAGGAAAATCAGACCATCTGTCTGCAACGCGGGAACATTAAGATTGCGCATTTCATCATCAGCCATTGTCCCATAGGACAATTCCATATGAATGTCCCACGGTGGATCTGCCATTATTACTCCAAATTGCCCTAGAATGTCCATTCTAAAGTTGCAGATATCACAGTTAATCCATTGTGGTTGACCAAGTTCAACCTCAGAACAATATTCAGCATGCTGAGGCTTCAATGGTTTATGGGAATTGAGAGCTGGAGCCCCCATCATGATGTATGACACATCTGGTGTTGGATCAAGCTCATAGTGTACATACTTGCATGTCTAACAATGGAGACAACAATGTGTTACTTTATGAAAAATAGTCACTAACATATAATTAATTCCTCACTCAAGTAAACAAGGTAAACTTTACCTTCATGTGACGACAAGTATCCAGAAAAGAGCAGTCTCCTAAATTGACATCCATATGTGGAGCAATTATTCGCCTAAAATGAACCTGAAAGGAGAAAATAAAATGCAATGTGAAAAAAGCACAACAGGTCTAAGTACTAAGATTAAAGTAATTTGCAGTGATTTTAGAATAAAAACTAGAAATACAACCAGCAAAAGGAAATGTAGAACATCTCAAAACAACTTTGAATAAGTTCACACAAATTATAGTTAATAGAACTGAACTAGCCAGTGTGCGCATAAATTTCAATTTCGGAAACAGGCAAAACTAAATCCAATGATGCAATCCTCTAAAGTTGGATGCTACAAGCCAACATTAAATCAGAGCTCAATCATTTAGTTTGGTTACACTTTCTAGCAAGATCGTTTCAGCACATTATTAGGTAGTTAAGAGACCCCAGTGCAAAACATAAAACTTAAACTAGACGCGTGCTATGAATTGAAATTGTACAACATCAAACAAAATAATACGCAAGAGGCAGCATTCTGATCACTATTAATTTCAAGACCTAAGAAGTCATGATCAAAGGCATGTTTTGCACTTGTAAGAACAGTCAATAGACTATATTTCTTAGCGACCTCCTCACATGCAAGTAAGGAATTAGACTGGCGCCGGCAGTCCTCTTTTGTTAGGGATGTGCAGTATTCCTTCAATTGTGAACCACCTTTAGTCTTGAACTGAAACAAAAAAAAACATCAATTGACTTCAGACTTTCCTGCTGATGCAGCCAACCCAGTTTTAGCATTTTTTATGCCCAAGCAATGAGTCCATCGAATAATTGAGTCCCAGTTATAACATAAAGAACAAACTGTAAGCAAAATAATATGTTCACGACAAGCCTCCTACTCATTGATTACAGAACCCAAAATCATTGCTTTGGTGCTCTTGGTCAATAAGCAGAGAAGAGAACACAAAATTTAAAAATATCACATCAATACTTATAATGTCTAAAAGCATAAACGGTCCTTGTGGTTCCAAGTAATTTTTCGGTGTTACGCAGTGTTACCAATCCACCCGTGTTTTAGCACGTGTATATTTAGTAATAAACCTGTTGCCACCACGTGTTATAATTTCGGGGCTTGATTAGTAAGACCACGTGGTTGTGGCATTACTGTGACACATACCCTATATGACAAGTCATGTTGTTTAGTATTGTTAATATTAACTCTTGTGGTCTACATCTGTTACCCATTTTAGTTACATCTCCTAATTCCGTCAATTTTTGTAACCGGTCATCCACGTGCACATCAGGTGCAGGAGCATTATGGTCATTTTCCACCCATTTCACTACTCACAAAGGATCCATGTGGTTTACAATATACATTGCGAGTCTCTTTGGAGACAAGTTGAGTGGAAGGTAAGTCATGTGGTCTACGCTGGTTACCAAGTTTACTCAAATCTCCAATTTTGTTAATAACACACATTCATGGAAAGTAGAGACTTACTAAAATTTGGTAACGGAGTAGACCACAAGGGTATTATTAACAAAATTAAAGCCGAAGAACTTATGTATAAACCTTCGACATATAGAGTAAAACACATCACCATTTGTGATCTTAAGCCTATTTATAGCTTAAATAGCAGATAGGAAATATTTTTTTACATATACCAGCTTTCCAGGTTATTGACGCCAAAAAAACTTTCCAGGTTATGCAAAGAACCAGTTAAATGAGTCTATTAAGAACAATACAAGTAAAAGTATTGACATTTGACAAACCTTGGCAGCCACAGCAGTCTCCTTAGCAGTTGGCCGGTGAATCAGGTCCAAAAGCTCCTCACCAGTTTTTGATTTTTGCAACTCCTTAAAAGTCTTCTTATTCAACAATGCCTCAAGATCCTTCATTTCCTCCTCTTCACTCCTAGGCTTATGAGACATCGAATTGGGGCTATCCATTGTTGCATTTGGCCCCAAACTACCAGCTCTATGCATTGGAGGAACACCACTCATCCCTCTAGGCATGCCCATCATGCCCATTACTCTAGGACTAGGAGCACCCCTTGGACCCATCAATGAACCCGGCGGTCCACTCCCAGGAAACATAGGTGGCAAACCGGGCCCTCCCATTCCAAACACTCCACCACCATTACCATCAACCCCAGTAGTCACCACTTGCTGTTGACTCTGATTCTGACTCAAATTCCCATTCCCATCTTCCAAATTCGAATCTTGACTCTGAAACTGCTTGCTTTCAGGCAATTCCTTCATCAGCCGAGTCCGGTCAATCCCCAAAACCAAAACTCTCGACTTGCCACTCACCACAAACTCCTCCAACTCAACGCCACCATTCTCTTCCGCCATTGACCTCAACGCCATTTCCACCGCCATTGTGTAAAAATGTGCTATAATTACAAATGATGATGTGTAATAGAGGACGACTGACTGTAGCATCTTTTGACAAAATCATCCATATATACACAATATGTTATATTTGATACAAAAAAAACGTGAATAAATGTAGATAAAATTACACACAGAAATTACTAGCTCTGTCGCTTCATTATTCCGTGGCATGCATGAAGTGAAAGACTGAAAAGGACACTACTTGAATGCAAACACCTACCCACCCGTTCTAAATTCTCATCCCCGATCAAGATACCAACCAGTCAAAGGCCAATCAACCCCACTCCATGGCCATCCAAACACACCGGAATCAATGGAATATTCATAGTAAATTTAAAAATAAAAAAAAAGATATGACAAAATTAAACACTCTGTAATCTATTAACATACATATTATATTTTTGTATTCTTTGTTATGAAAGTCTCATAGGTAAAATTCTCTCCAATTTTAATATTTTCATTGATTTGTCTCCATAAGAGAAAAATTTGTCTAAATGAAATTCACCCTTTTACGAATAAGATGAAGCGAAAAAAGTCACAAAGATATCATTTGATAGATAGGTTGATTAGCAACAAGATGGATTCAACAAGATGGATATGATAATGCTGTCGAATATCATGTCAAGCTGCTTCCTAAAGTGATAAGCAAATGATAATATGCAAGAGACCCAGCTTTTGATTTAAGGGGGCCCAAGAGCTATAGATGTCATCATCAACATAAACCAACCCGGCTTCCTAAATTGAGAAGCAAATAATGTGCATGAGACACTCCCTTTAATTTTGTAAGGGGTCCCAGGCAGACATAGCCCGGCTTCCTAAACCAACTAAAACCGTTGAAGGTACATATCTTTTCTGTTTTTTGTTCGAAAAAGGTACATATCCAGTCACCTTATTTTCAGCATCCGGAGCTTCAAGTGTAGGCAATGTAGGTTCACCTATTCCCATGTCAGTTTGACCTTGTACATCTCCACTACCTTTGATTCGCTTCACCCCGACCTCTATTTTTGCTGCCGAATCTAATGTCTCCTTCACATCCCTTGTTCCCTGTACACTCAATCCAACTTCAGGCTGTGGGGGTTCAAGTACATCACATGAATCTTCAATTTCAGTTGGATCATTCTGTAATTGTACCATAATACTCTCTTCAATTTGATAGAGCACAGAAACCATTCTATCTCTCACATCCCTTGCTAAATGCACTCTCAATATATTTAACAATCCTTGAAGTGATTCATCCAATCCAAGAAGTTTGTTTGCTAATTCATGCCTTTTGTAGCTAGTCCACGGACGAACCTTGGAGCACTTGTGAAGTAGCTCCACACCCTCTTCCATTTGAAATCTAACCTTTTCTAATTCCTCCTTTGGGAGATTCAATCCCTTGTTATACACTGCTATTTCTTCTATTAATGGTTTTAACAAGTCTAGCGTGGATTTGACATCTTCGAGAGGGCGTTTAAGCATCATAGTCTTGTCCTTCACTCGCGCAACGGTATCAAACAGCACTCCTAACACTGCTCCTAGAGCGGCAGCCCCTCCTACTCCGCCTAATGGCGCCACTTGATGCCCTCCCTTCCCTTGCTGTATCGTCGTGCCTGTGTTGCTTCCTGAAGACCCTCCCACATCCCCTGCTTCCTGCTGCACTTTCAGAATATCTGACACTTTCCTTTCCAAATCATCTTGTTTGTCACGGATCTCCCTATTCAAACGCAAGACCTCCTTCACATCGTCTGCTTGCTGCAGCTTCAGTCTCTTTAACAGTATTCTAAGAGACTTATTCAACTTAACAAGTTGGTCGCTGTAACTAGGCGTTGTGCAGTTGCAGCAGCTGCACCATGCAAAACAATTCCACACACCAATATTTGACAGCTTCCTAACAAGCACTATGCCCTCCTCCATTTGTCTTTGTAGGCTCTCGATATCGTCGGGAGGCCTAACTCTACATTATGATCTCTATCTGTTGGACGATGCGCGGCCGTAGAGATTCTAGAGTGAATTCAAGATGTCCAAGGAGGGGTTTATACCGCAAAACAGTCCTGCCCATCGATTGCTTAACGACATCATACAGTGCTCCGAAGAGTCTTCCTATGGCAGCCCCTCCAACCAAAGCCAGTGCCATGGCCACAACAACAACAATAACCCAGCGGTTCTTTTATATGTTTCAATCTAAACTTACTCACAGAACTTTGTATATGTTTCAATGTAAAATCCTGCTCTACCTTATTGGCGATCAGTTGGCTTCTTCAGACCAGTTTCGCTCAAATCCAGGGGCCTTGATTAACTCTTGAAGCTAACATGAATCTTGTGGGTCTCCAGCCTCAAAGAAGCTCCGATCACAGAATTGCCTCTCTGTTGGACTTTCTTTCCCCGGTTTCTTGTTGGAGTTTCTTGCCCCTCTGGTGAGGTTGGGTTCACCACCCAACCTGTTCGATGAATTGACTCAACCAGATGGAGGGAGAGAGCAACGGAGGAAATAAGGCACGGTCTTTCAAATATTGGAGTCCGCTGTCTAGATTGGTACCGAGTCCAATGTTTCAATATACCAACACCACTTAACAGACATCTAACGGTGTTAACCTTCCACTTTATATATATGGGTTAATAACCTAAATGGTCCCCAAATTATTGCCCCAGTATCATTTTGGTCCACCAACTAAAATTTTCAATTCAAACGTCCTTCAACTTTTTATTTTGTACCAAGATGGTCCATCCGTTACAGATTCCGTGACTTCTGATCACGCGATGGCCATGTGACTGAGTTTTGAAGGGTATATACGACTTTTTGAGAAGCTAACACAAAACTCCCGGGTTATTGATTTCAATGGTCTCCCAACTATTGCTCCAATATCATTTTGGTCCCCAAAACTCCCATTTTCTTCTACTTCCTCCTCCTCCCAACTGCCACTAAATTGTTGAAAGATTCACTGTTAGCAATTCAGCAAGTTTCAATCTTTATGTCGGCCATGGATGATGGCATTCCAAGCTTCGCAAACATACACGAATCACATAAAATCCTTGGGCGGAAGCCATAAAAGAATGTCGAACACAAGTTCCGGTGGAATGTATGGGGTGGTTGTTGAAAGCTTGGGTTTAGGGTTAGAATTTGGGGCCATTTCAATTTGTGCATCAATGGATTCAACACTCAACATACTCTCAGAGTCAACAGAAAAATCTAATTTCTTAATAGCTCTTCACCTATAACAAGAACCCTAACAATCAAATTCAATTTATTTTATTTATAAATAAAGAAGAAAAGAAATTAAGCACAATAACAAACCTTAATGCTTCCGATTATGCCTCTGGCGCCTGTGTCTTGCGAGTATCCGATCAGAAAGAAACAAACAGGATGATGAAGAAAATGAAGAAGAAGATGAACGAAAAGAAAAACCTTTTCTGGAATTTCTTCACAACTGTTACAATTTCTGGAGTTAGACTTAGCTCTAAACAGAATTAGTAACTAAAACTAACCTAGCTGCCTGCCTGCCCTACTCCCAAATCCCTCAATCCCCATCCCCCGCAGCTCCCCAACCCCAACCCCTCGGCACCAGTCACCTCCTACAACCTTTCGCCGCCTCACTGTTGGACGAAGCTGTGGCTCCAATGGTGCTCAGGAGGATACTCACCTAAAAATACGGTTTTGTCCCTCAATTTCACGGAATAATAAACAGACTTTGACGGATGGACCATCTTGGTACAAAATAAAAAGTTTAAGGACGTTTGAATTGAAAATTTTAGTTGGTGGACCAAAATGATATTGGGGCAATAGTTTGGGGATCATTTAGGTCATTAACTCTTATATATATAAAGTCGGTGGCTACCTAGAGAGACATCTAACGGTGTTAAACTTCCACTTTTAGTTAATGGATTTTGAAATTGTATGGCATGTTACAACTCTGAAATGGTTTGATGTGTTGGAAAATTAAGAGTATGTAGGATGTTGTGGAATTTTTTAGTTATAATTGGATTAATAAAATTGAAAAAATGTAAAATGTAAAATAAAAATGGATTCGGCTTCGGCTTCGGCCTAAACCGCCCAAACTGAATGGAATTAGTATAAAATTGAATTTGAGACTTTATAGTTTGCTAATGCAGAATTACATATATATGTGATTTAAAAGCCTGAAAACTAAAGCAAAAGATCAAATATAATATTTGTTTACAGTAATTATTTTCACTTGCTCTCTCTCTCTCTCTCTCTCTCTCTCTCTCTCTCTCTTCTTCTTCTTCTTTCTTCTGATTTTGGTTTTTTGGCACACCACTCTCTCTTCAATTCGCTTGATCAATGAAACCAAGCCTTCCCTCACATCCCCAAACTGCTTCCTCACATTCCCTGCTAGCCACGCCCTCAGTATATTTAACACTCTTTGAAAATCTTGATCCAATTTGGTACATTCAATTTGAGTTTGGTTTTGTCCCACACCACTCTCTTCAATTCGCTTGATCACCGTCTCTGTTTCGTGGCACTTCCTCACCTTCTGTGCTTGCCGCATCTCCAGTATAAATAAAAGTCCTTGAAAATATTGATTCAATTCAAAAAATTTGTTGGTATATTCGTACTTTTTGCATCTAGCATGCTTGGAGCACTTGCGAACGAGTTCTACACCCTTCTCTATTTGTATTCTAACAAATTCTAAGTCTTCGTTCGGGAGATTCAGCTCTGCTATCCCTATATATGGCATTAAGAAGTCTAGCGTCAATTTTATATGTTGGAGGGTGCATTTGAACATGTTATTCTTGTGTTTCACTTTTACAACGGTATCGAACATCATCCAGAATAATACTCCTAGAGTTTGCCCATGCACTTTGGTTTCTTCTTCATTACTTGCTGAAAATTCTTGCACATTCCCTGCCGTTAGCACTCTCAGCAAATCTAAGAGTCTTCTTTCCCATTCATCTTGTTTGTCGTCCGAAAGCGAGCACTCCTTAAGATCCCTTGCTTCTTGCAGCAGCTTGTGTAGTATGGTGAGAGACTTATTCAATGGGACAAGTTGGTCCATGTAACTAAGCTCTATGTAATTGCACCAATTGTACCAGATGCAACAGTTCCATAGACTAATAGGCTTTTTTTTATACGTTTCCCAGGGTATCCCCCGCGCGACTGCGGAGACTAAATCCCTCAAGGTACGGTCAGGCGCAAAGCGGGGACCTCTCCCAACAGAGTCTGCTCTATTTGCAAGCGCCTGGAATCGAACCCAGGACCTCTTGTTTAAAGGATCCAAGCCCCTTCCACTTGAACCAACTCTTGTTGGTTAGACTAATAGGCTTTGATAACTTGACAACAAGCCTTTGTGCCGTCCTTCATTTGTCTTCCAAGGCTTTCTAATTCATCTTTGAACATACCCAATTTGACGTTGTTTTCATTAGGCATGGGCATGGTTTGGTTCGGCCCTATTCTCAAGCAAAATTGGAACTGAAATTGATATTGTTCACAGGTCCGGTCCGGTTCAAATTTTAACAAAAATGCCAAAGAACCAATTTAGACCAGTTTAGGTCCGGTTTGATTTCGGTTTTCATACTTTGAACCGGCTCTTTAGCCTAGCTGACATTTTTACACAAAGCAAAGTGAATCGCCAAATCCATACAAGAAAAACCATATCTGAAAATTAAAAGATACCAAAAAATAAAAAAAATAAAAAGAATAAAAAGGAAAAAGTAAAAATAAATAAATAAAAGGAAAAAGTAAAAAATAAAATAAAAAGAATGAAAAAAACTAAAAGAAAAACAGGTTAGGCTTCTATATAAGCGTTGATGGGCCCAGCACTACCAAGACATATAAGTTTAGATGAGTTGACACGTAGCCATCTCAAAATCCACCAAACCTCCAACGCAAAGCTCGGACACCCAATCCAAAGGAGAAAAATATCATCCCTCTCCGAGCATCCCTTCTCTCTCCTCTCAACCATAAACTCCCCAACAAAATTTACTTTGCATCTGACTACTTTCTCTGAATCGTTTTCGTTAGTATCAAATCTCTGCTTTCCCTTGAGTCTATCAAGTATTTGCTCTGCTTTGCAAAAAAAAATGGCAACTGCAGCACAAGCTGTGATTGCAGCAAACACATTTACATGCACATTCCCTACACAAAGGAGCATCTTCTTTTCCAAAAGAGTTCAGAAAGTTAATCATCTCACAGTTAGAGCTTCCACTGAAGAAACTGACTGCAATGTTGAAGAATGTGCTCCTGACAAAGAGGTGACCTCTCTCTCTCTCTCTCTCTCTCTCTCTCTCTCTCTCTCTCTCTCTATTTTAGGTGTAGGTATAATATTGTTAATGGGTTTTCATCTTGATGATGGTTATCTTTATATTTGATGACTTAAACTTGACAAAAAATAATAATGGGGCTAATGGGTAGCAAAATCCTTCTATTTAACCCAGAAATGTTATAGGTTTTGGGAGTAATGGGGCTAGTTGGGAATACCAGATTACAGGGTTTAATTTCGAAGTAAACAGAGGTACTAATTTAGGATTGTGTATTTCAACTTGGTCATTTTTTAGTAATTACTTCTAACTATGTTTGAGGTCTGAAGACACTAAACAAGCAAATATAAAATGGTTGTGGGAGTAGGACGTGCAACATCTTATTTCAAAACAGTTGAGCCCCAATGTTCCAAGCTTTGATGTCCGCATCCTTCTTCAGTACACCACTGTGATCTTTCTCATGACAAAAACAAAACCTGGAATATTTTATACCCATAAACAGATTTCCAGAAAAAAACCAATTTCTTACTTCGGAAGATCATAAGGCAGAATGGGATAGAAATTTGATTGAGTCTCAATTCAATTGTTTCTTTTTCATTCTTTTTCTCTGTTGGGAAATTCTGTTTCTTCCACCCTCAATTAAGTACAGTTGGTTTTTAAGGTAATTGCCAAGTTTATCAGTAACACTATGTACAGCATAGTTAGTTGCATTAAACTTGACAGAAAATAATAACTAAATAAATATACACTGATGTTTTTCTTGTGGCATGAATAGGTTGGAAAGGTCAGCGTGGAATGGTTGGCTGTTGAGAAGACAAAAGTTTCTGGGACATTTCCACCCCGCAAACGTGGTTGGACTGGATATGTTGAGAAGGACACCGCTGGCCAGACAAACATATATTCTGTTGAGGTTAGTACTATTATGTCTTCAAAATGTGCAAGATTTTTGCATTCAATGTTGTTTTTCCCTTCTTCTTTTTTTCTTTCCTTTGATGAATGAATGCTTTATTTCTTAATTTTCAAATGTCAAAGTAACATGTGTTGTAGTTGGACAGACAGAATGATAATTATGAAGAAAACTGTAAAATATTCTATTCAGAGTTTGAGTTTAAGAGATAAACTGTTAGATTTACTAGTCAGTAACAAGGATTGCCTGAGTAAACTTATCAATGTCAACAGAAAAATGTAAAACCAAAGTTGACATCTTTTTTCACAAGATATTTTAATAATAGAAATACTTTCAGTTCAGAACCAAACTTCTGGATTCTGTATGTTGGAAAATTTTGAAAGTAAATTTTATTTGTACATGAGGAGATACGCATTGAGTTAACATGAATTCACTGGTACTCAAAAGTCAAAACTGATGTATTATTAGCTTATTACCCTTCTTCTTTTCAATGGCAGAAGTAGAAAGCTTTTATCATGAAAATAGTAAACACCATTCTCTTTGCCATGTTTTTTTGAACTAGTAAATAAGTCTTGCCTCAGGACATGGTGGTTTTAGTTAGAATTAAGCTGAAAATGTTGAGCAGAGCACTTAATTGGCATACTTCGTACGCCAAGACACAATGTAACTCACACCGTTTTAAGCCTTCTTTGTGCCTTTGTGTGTGTGTGTGTGTGTGTGTGTGTGAGAGAGAGAGAGAGAGAGAGAGAGAGAGATATTCTCTATTAAGGAACTGTTGCATATCTGTATATGTCTGTGTGTGTGAGAGAGAGAGTTATGTTCCCTCTCTCTCTCTCTCTCTCTCTCTCCAAATGATGCACTGCTCATCCTTCTGTATAGAAACTTAAGGGGGCTGTTTGTTGCATGTTTGTTTATAACTAGTATCTAGGATTGCTTTTGAACTTGAGTTTGAAAAGCCTGTGCAATTGCAATAGGGTATGATCAATCCCTTAAATTCCATATGGAAAATAAAGTGAGCCATAGAAATGTCAAGCGTGTTAGTTCAGTTTGGGCACATGGCCAGTAAGAACTATTAATGCATATTGTAGCCATCTGTTACAAGGCTTGGATCTTTTGTTTCTCTCCTCTCTTCGTTGCTGTAGGCTTGAGTCTATGTTACATTATGGTGCATTAACTCTAGTTACTTCTCTACATTCTCCAGCCTGCAGTTTATGTAGCAGAAAGTGGAATAAGTTCAGGAAGTGCAGGGTCTTCAGCTAATGGAGCGGAGAACACAGCAGCAATCGCTGCTGGGCTTGCACTCATCTCCGTTGCTGCAGCTTCATCAATACTCCTCCAAGTAGGTAAGAACCCACCTGCGGTGCAGAAGGTAGAATACTCTGGGCCATCACTTAGTTACTATATCAACAAGTTCAAGCGACAAGAGATAATCCAAGCCTCAGTGCCAAGTGTGGTTGAATCTTCCCAGCTAGAAAGCTCTGCGCCAGAACCTTCCCAGATTCAGGTTGAATCAGAGGTTCAGCTGGAGCCTTCTGCTAACCGTGTCAGCAATATCTCTTAGGCAGTAAACTTGGTGTAATTTCTGAAGTGTAAAATTTACTAAAAGTTTTTCTTGCACTCAATGTATCTGATTAATTATTAGGATGTATGCGATGATACATCTTCAACAACAAAATTGTATATCACAATACAAAAGATGGAAACATGATTTTGTGATTGCCATTGCCATCGACTCTAGGCCTATGGTATGGGTATGGCATAGACTTAAAACTCGAACTTAATGTCAGATTGTGTCTAACAACACAAACTCATTGACAAATTTAATGTGTCAATGAAACAACAAAACAACTGCAAGCTACAAAGTAATATAAAGTATGACAAAAATAAAATATCTAATGTTGGACAGAAAATGATCTTTTTTAATTTCTATTTTTTTAAGAAGATAAAGCCACAAAAAACTTAATAACAAAGAAAATAAATAGCACTCAACAAAGAGAAGACGAAGAAATAAGGGGCATAAATTGAAACAAGAAAATAAAAAGAACATAAAACACCAATGATTAAGCAAAGTATTAACAAAACTCGCCCTTCATATTGTTTGTTTGTTTTGCTGTTGTACTTGTACTAGTTAGGTAAAGTTTCTCATTGAACTAAAGACCATTCGTGATCAATAAGTCAACTTGCTTTTATATTTGAGCGTACCACAGTTACTGGTTAAAAACCTTAACAAACTTGAAAGATGTAATAACTTGCGCCCCAAGTTATTGACTTTTAACAAATGATTGTGAATTTGGGCGAGAAACATCTTCTAAGTAAGTTCTTTTTCAGACGAGGGAGCACTTTATAATTTATCTCAATAAAAACAGGGAAGTAAAGCAAAATACACGTATTTTGAAAATGAAACAAATAAGTTCAAGCAGAACTGCCTAAACTGTAAAGCATAATAAAGATTGCCAATTCTTAAGAGGTCTCAGAGATTTGGACTTTCATTTCCTGTAGGAATCACCTTGCCGAATTTATTTCTGATCAGGTTCGACTAGACTTCTTATGGCTGGAGTGAATCTACTTGCACTGGAATTGCACGTCAGTACCTTCAACTAATGAAGATTAGTTGGAAATCGACACCAATGACTATATTAAGCCATGGAGAGGCTTGGAAAGTGAGCGGAAGTGCGTGTTTGCACATGTTCTGTTTGATGTGGAAACTGTCTCCATGAGATTAAGACAACATGATGTCTTTGAGTAATTTGTTGAGGTTTTCATATGCTAAAAAACTTGAGTTCTTCCTGCTTCAACTTGCTAAACCAAATTTGTAAGAGAAATTAATCTCTTTGAGTTCTACTTGATTCGTTTGTTCTGAATCGCATTTGCAACAAAAGAAACCTCATTTTCTTCTTAATTGTCTCAGCTTCTTCTAAGCTGGACTGATTCTGTGAGCTTGATTTCTTGTGCTTCTTCTGAGATGGACTGCTTTTGTAAGCTTGATTGCTGGTGCTTTTTATGAGCTAGACTGCTTCAAAGAAAAGATTGCTTGCTTGCTTTTGGACTTGAAGGCTTTGAATATCTTATGATCTTTGGTGTTTATCAATTTGACTGATTGTGTTTGATGTAGAGATTGATTTGGGTGTTTGGTTGTTTGTTTGATTGTTTTGTTGTGTTTTCCAGTTCAAGTACTCTTATATTTATAGGAGAATGTATGATGATGCCTCTTTGATATTTGAAGAATAACAACTGGAAAGTATTACTCCACTGATCACTAATGGATAAGTGATAAGGAAGTAATAATTCTCTTGTTTTGGACTGATCTTCTTCAATGCCAAAAGTAACAAAGATCAGTAGCCATCTATGGTGATCACTTTTGGCTCTTTGTCAATTAATTCCCCTAAATGCCTCATGTCTGTTCTTTGTAAATTGGATTGTAGTGAACCAAGGATCAATAACCAAGACTTCTTTATCTTTGAATACATGATTATCCTGCTAATGAAACCACGTAGATGTCAATAGAAGTAACATGAAATACCCCGAAAATAATTAAAAGTGGACTTTCATATTTCAGTTATAAAAAATAATAATAATAATATTATGGTGAAGAATAATTATGGATATTATCAAGTGATTTTGGACTGAGACTATTGGATTAAGTTAGTTTAATTTCAAGTTGGACAAAAATGCTCTTACATAACATTTTGTGAATTTTTCGAATGACATTTAAGACATTGAGGTGAGACCATTGTGACTCTTAGTTAGTACGATAGTAGCCGACTTCACGAACACATATGAAATCATTTTTGAATTTTGGGTCACAATGACCAAAATACCCTATATGTGAAAATTACCAAAATACCCTTGTAGGAAAAAAAGAGAGAGAAAGGAATCTGATTTCTTTTAGAGCTAAGAGAGAGAGAGAGAGAGAGAGAGAGAGAGAGA
>NW_018923495.1:4939-26257 GCF_002207925.1 Prunus avium
AAGCCTTAGAAAAATACGTTCGGGTTCTTTTCACCAACACCCAAAGGAACGCATGAAATTTGTTAATGACTTGGCATGAGGAGCATGTGGCATGAGAGCTGAACTTTCACAGGTTTAGCAATTTGAGAGAGAGAGAGAGAGAGAGAGAGAGAGAGAGATCAAAGCATGAATTTCTTGGAGAGAAACAGGTTTTAGAGTGGGAGAGGGGTAGGGAGCATGATTGTAGATGCTTTAGGATATGCTATTTTTTCCAATGTGGGATCCTTGAGTCCTAACAACCCCTCACATATGGGGGTCGCATATAGAGTCTTTTAGGCTAATATGTGAACACTTCTTATTATATGACGTGATTTGCCACATGAATAGCATGCTCTCATACCATATTAGAATGTGATCATCTAACCTAAAACCAATTCTTATTAGATTATGTGTGAATATGTAGGTTTGCTACATGGATAACCTGCTCTCATATAATATTATAATGTGAGCATCCAACCTAAAATTAATTCATAATAAATAAAGAAGCCTTAATATTTCTAAGATAAAACTATTCAAATTAACACATTGTTGATCACGTCGTACTTCTCCCAATGTTGAAAGTGATGCGAAGCTCAAATCCCCACCCTTGTAATTAAAAAAAAAAACACTTCATGAAATGCTGTTCTAGATGTTAGCAATAATTATTCACACCAAAAAGGAAGAGTAAAGAAAATGAAAAAAAGAAGAAAAATATTTAATTTTAATTTACGAAGAAGACAAAAAGAAAGAAAATGAGAATGAGAGAGGGTTTCAATTTGGGGACCCCTATAAATGAGAGTATCTCTAGCAGAGTTGATATACTCTGATTCTTAGCCATTTTGGCTAAAATGAGGGCAAAACGCAGCTCCAACAGACTTGTTATATGGCTCTCTATTTTGGAGAATTCTCTTTTTAAGTTTGGTGGCTCTCTACATTTAGAGAGGAGGAGAGAGAAATTGAGGGTTCTCAATTTCTTCCTCTTCTCCCCCAGGCACACAACCTTCTTTCACCTCTTACTTTTAAATTTTTTTAATAAACTTTTAATATAAAGAGGATGAGAGAGAAATAACAAAATATTAGAGATTACCCAAAGTAGAGAATATCGTTGAGGAAACTACTTTTAAATAGTTTGCTACTAGCCACGCATGTGCCAATTGGTTTTCTTTTTATTTTTTATTTTATTTTTAGAATTAAGAAAAGATAACATGGGTAGTTATGTTTCATAAAAGTAGGACTTATCATTTGATTTTGTTTTTAATTTTAATTTTTTTAATATGAGAAAAAATATGAATTTCCTATTATGCCCTGGTCGAGTTTCTTTTGTAATTACTTATTTGCACCGGGCTGACGATAAGCTTGGGCCTAACCCCTGGATTTTTGGGCCTCAACAGCTTTATATATATAGATAATAACTTCATAGTTATTTTAGCTAAATTTGGAGACTCTCTTGGGAGATGCTCTTACAAAGGCTGAGAGGTAAAAGAACACACTCAACGCCCAAAGCCACAATCAGAAATCAGATGCCAGCCTCCTCCAAAGCCAAGAGCCTGAGCTCTCTGGTTCGCTCAGCCATCAAATCCAAAGCCTCCTCCATATCTCTAGCCTCACCCGCCGACGACGCAACTCTCAAGTATTTCGCCTCCTCCCTCGACTCCTCCCCTCCCTCCAAACCAAAGTCCAAGAAATCCATCAAGTCTAACAAGCCACTCTCCGAACCCACCGATCCTTCTGTGGTCACCAGCTTGAACTTGGACCCGGCCTGGGCTTCAGGTATGGCATTATCTCTTTGTTTGGTTCGTTAGAAAGAGTGGGAAAAGTAAAGAAATGGGAAATAAAGTTCGGGGTCTTATGCACTTTATTGTATGAAGAACTCACCCAAACAAAGTAAGAGTTAAGGTCAAGTTCGTTAGTCTCAGTTTGGAGTAAAGGGTCATCCTTTCTTTGTCTATTTGTTTTCAGAGGATAAATTAGATTACTTTTCCTTTGTTTTCAAAGAGAGTGGATTCAGCAGAATTTAAGTAATGCATCATTTGTTGATGTTTTTATTTTAGATTTCATGTTTGATTGCAGAAGATTTGACGAACGAGGTGCCTGGGGAGATATTTTCGATATTGTCTGGTATGTGTTTTTTACTTTTATTGTGAGAATCAAAATAGTGAATCATTTCATTTTGTTCTTGGTTGCTAAGGGGGGTGTATTCAATTAGGATTTTAGAGCGTTTAAAAAGATTTTGTTTAAGTTCCAGCTTTCATAGAACTTGATGGAACTTTAGAATTCGTATAGAACTTGATAGACTTTCAAAAGACTTCTCTATAATTTTTTAATAAACTCGTTGAATGGTAGGTACTCTTAGATAAAGGGACTCCAGATTCCAGAATAATTTCTTTTGTATGTCCAGACTTCTGTATAATTGATCAGCATATTCCCAATATTACACTAGCTTGCTGAGCTTAAGATTTTTGTAGCGTTGTTTTTTGCCCTTTAAGGAAGTGAGAAACTTTCTGAAGTCGGTACTTTGATTTATGTATTGATACAATACTGTAGTTGAATTTTAATACTGTGTAGAAAGTTTCCTGATAACTTGAACTTTGATAGTAAGAGGGAAATTCCAATTTATCAGATAATATTCTTTTGATTGGTTAGCATTTAATAATTTCCTTCAGGTTCTGTCACCTTCGTGTAATAACTAATCTCTACTCTATAATGGTGTGACCATTTTTGTGCATATACTGAGGAGTGCACATTAGCTTATGTGTCATGACCTTTTTATTTTTCTTCCTAAGTAGTTTGGTTTTCTTGTTGATGGATCGTTGTAGCTGTGTATTCTTTACTCTTTTCAGGTGGTAGTTCTAGTAATTCTCCTGATCTCCAGGGAACTGAAGATGAGAAATCTATGGAAAAGGCATTGGAATTACCATGGTTTCCTGACATGTCTCATAGTGTGCTATCAATGCGTCGCAAAGAAATAACTCGTGAAAGGAAGCAAAAGTGGATTTTCAAAAGCTCTCAGGTAAACCGTTTTGGTCGGTTAGTTAACATGTGTGCCGACAGGCTAGGGACACATACCACTATTCAGGTGTTTGATAAATTGGGACGAGAAAGTGGTGTGAAAGAATATAATGCATTGATAAAAATATGCATAGAGAGGGCTAGGAGTACTGCCGATGAAGATGTTGGATTAGAACAGATTCACATGGCTTTTCAAATTTTTATATCCATGAAGGAACAAGGTTTTCCGCTGGAAGAAGAAACATATGGTCAATTTCTTGCATATCTAGTTGACATGGGTATGACAGAAGAATTTCAATTTTTTTGTGGAGTTATCAAAGCTGAAAACCCTAGTTCAGTTGCAAGACTAGGATACTATGAGATGCTGTTATGGATCAGAGTCGATGATGAAGAAAAAATTCAAGAGCTCTGTAATTACATCATAAGTGATGATGGAGGAACGATGTCCATTTTACAAGGTAAGTTTCTCCACTTCCAGGCTAGCGATTATTTTGAGCTCAGTTCAATTATATTCTAATTGTCTGAATATCTTAACTTTTTCTGAGACATTATAGTTATTAGTGGGTCATGTATTGTTGCAGTTCTCTTTGTTGTCACATCTGTGAAAATTGGTCTGTGTTTTCAAACAACCTTGTGAAATAATATGGCTGCCTATGTGTTTGAGACTTAATGGTGCATGGTTAATTATAGGCGAGGAATTCACCTCTGGAGGACTTGGAATAAATATCTTTTGTAATTTTTGACCAGATTCTTGAATAAGAGGGTCGCTTACTGATTAAAGAGAATATAACATGAAATTAAAATTTCAGATGTAACATTCTTTAAAATTCCGAGGAAGGACTTTAAAAGCGTTAATTGGGGTGAATGATGTTATCGGTTTTGCAACTGATTAGTGGTAAATAATAAAAATATTAAAATGTGTCTAGCATGGATATTTAGTGCACATATTAATTAGGACATTATGAAATTGGATGCTGGGATATTTTTGCACACCAGGACATTTTTGTGACCAAGACACTGTCCTTGGACTTGGCATCAGTGAAAACCTTACTGGATTCAACTGATGTTGCAGAGAATTATCTGTTAGCACTTTGTGAAAGTGACCGGAAGGAGGAGATTTTGCAGCTGTTGGAAATTATGGACATAACCCAATTCTCATCATTGGATTGTGTGGCTAGTATCTTTAGATGCTTGGGAAGGCTACTACTGGAGTCCTATGCGGAGAAGCTCCTTCTGTCATTTAAAGCCTGTGGTATGTTCATGATAATTATAATTTCCTGACTGGTGGACACTGGTATTTGCATTGGAATTTAAAATCCTATCATAATTGAAATACAAGTAGTGACTGATTTTACTTTGGGAAAAAAAAAAAAGGGATAGTGTACCATTGGTTCCATAGTATTCATGCACTGAAATACTTAGAGACTTGATTTTATTTTTGTTGCTAAATTGCAGACCGTGCAGCAGAGAACATTACAAACTTCATCAGTAGTTATGTTGTCGGCATTCCAAATTTAGCGGTGAGGAACTTCTCATGAATACTGCTGGTAATTTCCTCAAGTCGACAATTGTAAGAAGCACTTTTGCTTCTATGTAACAGTTGTGCACATTTTTAAAAGAAAATATATGGTAGTTAATTTTTTCTTAAATTTTTTATATTGCCATTAGTTTTTGGGCTCTAGTGATCATGATGTCGATGCTAGAAGTTTTATTAGTTGCAAGTTGTTCAGGTCTAAGCCTTTTTGGACTCGAGAATTAAAATTACAATCATCCCAAGACATATAATATTCAATTGTGCACACAGTCAATCCCACAAAGGAACAATCTGCTGATGATACTTGTGAAAATAGAGGGGAAGGAGGCTTAGAGCTGCTGATGATGGAAGTGGTCTTTTGGGTTGGAACTGCTCCAGAAAGGAAAACGATTTCGGTTTTGGCTGGGTTTTTTTTTTATGGTTTTTCTTTCTCATGAGGGGAATCAGATTTCATTCTTTTATTGTAGGGCATCTGACATTCTTTTTCTTCAAAGAAACCCTGGTGGTTCTTTAGGAAATCAGATGGTAAATTATACCTGCAGCTGTTTTATTTTTCTTTCAAAAATTCCAGGCCAAACAAAGTGAGCCTGGGATTCTAAGAAATTTTCAAAAGCAATGGCCAAAATTCACCGTTTGGACGTAGGGCTTTTGAAAAATTTAGAAACCTGTTTACAAGTTACAATTGCTTATGGTGGTGGGCTATAGTGTTTAAAAGCTGGTGATTTGAAGGCTTTGGATTGTTCTGCAGATCGAGTTATGGTTTAAAAGACAAAGATAAAAAAAGGGTAAATAGAAAAATAAGATACAAGATGAAGTTCTGCGAAGAGGAGAAGAGAATAAGAAAACAGGTTGCTGGAAATTCTGGGTGGTAGCTTGTGTTAGGATTTGAGCTGTTTTGAAGATCTTTTTGGGGGCTAGAGTTGTAGGACAAGCTTGGGTTTAGGTTTTGATTGTCTACACCCCGAAAATGATTGGATCTGCAAAGAGGTAAGGTAAGATATCGAGAGAACTTGAGGTTGCTCTGTGCAATGAACAGTAGCCCCTGTACAGTTTACAGTAAAGAGAAGTGGAGAAAAAGAAACACAGTAGGCAACCATGCCTTCAATTATTAAGTGTCATAGTTGTATATAACAAATTCTAACAGTCAATAGGATTAGATAGGAATGTATGGACTTCTGAAGTTACCATTTTTGTAATTTCTCACAAACAAAAAGTTACTGTTTTTGTAGTAGGACTGGGGCAATGGACTGCTGAAGAAAAAGCCCACATAATATTTCATTACGCAAGCTAGACTTCTTAATTAAAAGACCTTTTGCTCTTAGTTACGACCCATACTGAACAGCGACAGATAGAAAAATACCAAATATAATGTAAGATAAATATCCATGTCCGAACAAATTATCACTGACACTTGTTTGTTGATTAAAATGTTGTCCTTGAAGTTGTAGCTCTTGTAGATCTAGCCTCTGGTTTTGGAAAAGCATATCATTTTTCTAACCGATCAAGGGCCATTGCTTTAGTGTGAACTCTTTTTTGGAGTACTGATTCTCAGTTATAATTAAATAAAAATCAGCTTCTGGCAGCTTCTATCTTGTCTTTTAATAACTGCTTTAGAAACTTCAACTGCGATAGAAAAAGTACAGAGTGATTAGATCCTTGTTTTGCACTATCTGTTTATTCATAAATAACTTTCTATTTAGTGCTCGATGCTTCTTATGACAGTGTTGTATTTACACTAATTATTGGGTGTTGAAGGTTGAGGATGTCATTTCAAACTTTAAAAACTGGCACACGAAACTGGAGGTGACCCCTTCATCTGCTGGCTATGAGAAGCTTATCATGTACTGTTGTGAATCACTTAAGGTATGCTTGATCTGCTGAACAATAGATTGAGCTCCAACATTGGTCTTTCCATATTTTCTTTATGCTAGTTTGCTTCATGAAGTTGTCTTGTATGTTTCTTAAAACCCCTTAATGGTTTGAAGATTGCTTCAAGATTGGTTATTTGTTCATCTATTTCTATACAGGTGCATGCGGCTCTTGAAATGGTTGAGGAGATGTGTGAACTGGGTTTGACCGTTTCGATAGGGGCACTACACTCCATTTTACGTGCTAGTGACGAGAGCTGTGATTTTAATCTGGTGTGCTGCACTATTCTATACATATATATATATATATATATATATTTTTTTTTAAAAAGACCTCTCCCGACGAAACCTAATCCGACGGATATTTGCCGGCATAGACCTATGCCGACGAAATTTCGTCAGGAGAAGTGTTTATGTTAATTTTTTTAATTATTTTTTATACAAATATAAAATTACTTTCATTACTTTTGTTTTTTCCCCAACTTCTTTAATTTAATCAATATCTTATAGTCTTTTATCCATATATATATATATATATATATATATATATATAAGTATATATATATAAGTATGTATTTTTCTATAATACATTCGTTTTCTATACATGTCTACTAGTTTTTACAAAGCAAACGTACAATAGTCGTATTGTACATGTACATACGCATTTCTAATGCTTAATACCCATATTATTTACAAAATTTTCAATAATTCACACAAAGTTCACGTATTATACATATAATTCTCGTATATTATTTGGTGGGCAGCAGATGTTAGAAAGTGTAATAGTTAGAAGAGCCTTAGAGAAAAACAGAAGAATATTTAGGGTTACTGTAGTTGTAGAGTGTGGACAGAATGTGGGCTAAAAATAGAGGTGTCGCTTTGTTATTGGGTTGGGATACTAGGTCAGAAAATTAACTTGTCAAAATGGCTAGAAAGGACCATTTACCCATGCACGGATGCTCATATGGGTCCAATTGGACGGAACTTAGATGGAAATCTCAATCTGCACTGAGATTGGTAACAGACTTGACGACAAGGGTATGATTAAAAAAATTGAAACCACAGTAGTAATTTTGAAATAGGACCCAAGACATAGGGACTAGTGTAGAAGGCTGAACAATTTTGTGTCCAGTCAAGCCTTTGAAACATTTTTGACATTTTTACGGAGGATAACCAGAATCAAAGTGGTTGACTAGGGGATTTGTTAAAGTCATAACATGGACTATTGCTAAATCACAATATGGCTAATCTCCGAGTGAGAATTTTGATTTTAACAGAAAGAAAATGGAATATCATATATACATATATCCCATCCCCCTAAACAAAAGAAAAAAAAAAAAAAAGAATAACAAAGAGATTGAAAACATAATGTCAATGGTTGAATAACCCATCGAAACTGAAGAATTTCCATTTATGTTGCTTTTGTTTTCCCACTGCTTGTTTTTTCCTGTCTTTGGTGGTTTGCCATCTTTTTTTATCTCCAGGTTGAGTCCTGAGTGAAATTCGAATATTATCTTTTTTGTTCTGCATTACTAATCCTCAAGGTTTAAACTTCTTTTTCATTGATTGTGTATGAGTGTTCTGATATGGGTTTGACTACCGTACCTTCAGGTTCGCCAAATGTATTCAATGATTTGCCAGTACAAATTAAAGGCAAATGGTGAAACTTTCAGGAGTATGATAAGTTTGTGCGTGAAAATGAAAGATGTAAGTTTTTATTTGGTTCCTCGATGAGTTTCCGATTTTGCACACTTGCATTTTTTTTTTCGTTTTCTGTTGTTTTCTGCCAAATATTTATATTTTGACAAACATGGAAGTTGAACCACAACTATCAGCCATACCACAATTTGATCTCATTATGTTTCTTTTCTATTGCAGTATGGAGGTGCGTATGACATGCTGAGTGATTTGGAGAAAATGAATTTAACTCCTACTGCTAGCATGTACAATGCTATAATGGTGGGATTTTTCCGAGAGGTAACCTTCTTTGATCTATGAGATCCTTTTTATGTCCCTTTGTGTGGACTCTTGCTTTCTTCCAGCTTTGTAAAACTAAGTGGGCTTCTCATGCCCATATATTGTTCCTTGTCTGCAGTATATGATGTTTCCTAGTTGTCTATGGTGTTGGACAATGACTATGATTTTTAACATGAATTAGTGATTGTTTAAGCTTTCATTAGTGGTTGAGTTCTGTTTCTAGTTTTCCATCAATTTGTGGCCGACACTTTTTCTTTTTCTTGTACTCTGCAGAAGAACATTTATGGTGGGTTGAGGGTTCTCAAACAAATGAAAGAAGCAGATGTACAACCAGATTCCCAGACTTTCAGCTATCTAATTAGTAACTGCGAATCTGAAGAGGATATTAACAAGGTAACCTGAAGTTTTTTGTTCTGGCCAAGGTTCCATGTCTTACTTTCTGTTGTCATATGATATTCAATCTGGGTATTTGTGAGGCCTTGTTTGTTTGAGCAGAATGCTTGTACATAAATAGGAATCACTCCTTTTCCTGATTGTCCCAGACATACAGCGAGAAATAGAGATAATTTAAGTCTTTTTTTTATAGACACCTCTAAATTTGCATTCCGTGGAATAGGAATATCATCATCGTCCCTGTAATTCCATTCCACCTGTTTAAAGAAGCAGATGTACAACCAGATTCCCAGACTTTCAGCTATCTAATTAGTAACTGCGAATCTGAAGAGGATATTAACAAGGTAACCTGAAGTTTTTTGTTCTGGCCAAGGTTCCATGTCTTACTTTCTGTTGTCATATGATATTCAATCTGGGTATTTGTGAGGCCTTGTTTGTTTGAGCAGAATGCTTGTACATAAATAGGAATCACTCCTTTTCCTGATTGTCCCAGACATACAGCGAGAAATAGAGAGATAATTTAAGTCTCTTTTTTATAGACACCTCTAAATTTGCATTCCGTGGAATAGGAATATCATCATCGTCCCTGTAATTCCATTCCACCTGTTTAAAGGAATTGATTCCAGTCAACGACGGTCAATTCTTTAGTTTTGTTTCCTCTGCTTGCCAGCCAAACATCACATCGTGATGGCATGGGAAACCCATTCCTGATTTGAATTCTGGCCAAACAAGTGAGGCCTGATTGTCCAATTTACTAATATTTTATGAGTGTTATTTCAAAAGATGCTGATCTGGTTATCTACTTGTAGTATTATGAAGAACTGAAGCATTCTGGAATTCAAGTTACCAAGCAAATTTTCATGGCACTTGTAAATGCATACGCAACTTGTGGACAGTTTGAAAAGGCAAAACAGGTATCTATGCATGTGGCAACTTCTTTGTACCGAGTCTCTTATGATCCAAGGAGAAGAGTTTATGTTATCTTTAATGTAGCTTTAGAAATGGGACAATGACAGAATATGATTGCAGAACTTGTGTTCTAGTTTATCATTGAATATAACTTCAGTTTGTTTTAATCTTTTATGTGGGGTAGTTGTCTACTATCATATTGATACTTTCCTCACGTAGTGATGTGATTACTATTTAAATAAGAAGGGACTGTCTTTTTGTTTTTTTGGGAAAATATGAATAACCATAAACATTGGGAGTTTGCAGCCAGTTCCTAAACGTTTTAAAAAACTGTTGTCATTATTGTTTTTTCTTGCGAGAGTAGAGCAAAACAAAATGGCCTGCCTCCTAGAATTCTTTTGAATAACATTCAATATGGAATTTTTATTTAAATGTGGAGGAAAGTAAATATTTTTATTTTAAATTTTTATTTCTACATAGTCCGTTTTCCCCCTATCTTCTATTTTTTTAATACTGTAAATGTCCTCTATCTGTGTTTCCTATTAGTGCCTTATTCATTTTCCTGCAATATTGTGATCATATGGACAACATTTGCCTGGTATTCTAGTTTTTAGCATTCTTCTTACTAATAATTAACTGTTTACTATTTAGGAGCTGTTTTTGGCGCTTCAACTCCCTCTACTTTTTTATTTATTAGGAAGGAGTGTGTGATGACTTTTCGGAATGCTAATAACAATTCCCTTATATTTTCTGTTGTACCAGAATTATGACTCTATGAGTCTACAGTAGAAGTTCTAGGTTTCTATATACTTATGAATATGAATGGTTTCTAGTGATCTTACTGATACTCGTTGAATGGTAGGTACTCTTAGATAAAGGGATTCCAGTAAAGTGCTTGAATGAAATTAAAAGCATGCTTGTCCAATCCCTTGCATCACATGGGCAATTGTGTGATGCGTTCAGTATATATGAAGAGATGAAGCAAGCTGGATGCAGTTTAGAGCCGAAAGCTGTTATAAGTCTTATTGTGAGTTCTTAAATTAATGCTTGGATTCTTTGTCTTGTCTGAACTTCTAACATTTTCTTAATTACCTCTTAGGAGCACCTCCAATCTGATGAAGAATTAAGCAGATTACTCCCTCTTCTTGATGAATTGGATGATCCAGACTATTGGTTTGAGGGTTGCCTGAGAACAATCTTACATTGTGTTCGGTACAAGCACTTAAGGTCTGTTCATATAACAGTTATGTTGAGAATACCTTGGGTATTCTAAGCCTTGCATTCAATTTTTAATCTTGGGCCATTACCAATTGCTTTTGGTTTGGATGCTCCAACTTTAATAATTTCCTTCATCTGATTATTTTGACAACTCCTAGTTGCTCATGTCTCTCTCCTTTTGATTTAGACCTGCGCTCAATTTACTCAAGCAACTCAGGGATAAATTCTGTACTGACGAATTAGCTCTAGAAGTAATTTTTAATCAGGTTTGTTCTTGTTCTCTCACAATAGATGTGTGAATGAACATCTTATTTTGGTAGCAGCAATTCATTGTTATTTGGTTAAATGGTATCTTCCTGGTAATTTGGTTTAACTCTTTCAGAATCTGTTTTCCTTTCTGATCTATGAATATATTGCCTGTTTTCCTTTCTGTAATTTGTATATTCACATGTCTCGTACAAGACTCCCTTGCGGTATGTTGTATCAACTGACTGTATTTTGTTGCTTTGCTGTGACAAATTGTAGGTGTTTGCCCTAATTGCAGAATCAGAGTCTACACATTTGCAGTTGGGCTTGGACTTGCTTCATGCTATCAAGAATGAGCTTGGCCTCACCCCTTCACGGAAATGTCTTGATTTTCTTCTCAATGCTTGTGCTAATGCCAAAGATCTGAGAAATTCCCTACTGATTTGGAAAGAATATGAAACTGCTGGCCTGCCTTACAACACTTTAAGTTTCATAAGGTGAATAATCCTGCTGCTAGTAGAAATGTTTCAATTTTTGGTGTTCGCTTTTTACAAATAAGCCTATTCTAACATGTCATTTTATAAAAAAACCATTCAAGTCCAATACTTTAGAAAAACCTCATGTTGTACTTTCAAATGAAAAAATTGTATCAACTAAGAACCAATTACAAAATGACAAGTGGCTAATTGAGGGCTTTTTTCTCCAAATAGGCTCTCTAAGGGTTTTTGTATAAAATGTCATGTTATAATGGGCCTATTTGTCTCTCTTGCTTGAAAACCTTGTTTCCTTGGATTGGAAATGATTTTGTTGACCTCTGGGTTTCAATATCGGAATTCTTGCAGGATGTATCAAGCCCTTTTGGCTGCAGGGGACCGCAAGGCTTCGAAAATTTTGCTTAGTAAAATTCCTAAAGATGATCCCCATGTTCGAACTATTATTAAAGCATGTAAAACCATTTACTCATAGGGTAAGAAGTACAAGAAATAAACAAGATGAATGCATCCTTTAAATTAATGCATTGAATTTGATAAGTAACTTTTTTTTATTTTGCTCCTTGAGAAATGAAACCACGAGCCTTGTACTGGGATAAGTCCCATATATCCAATTTGTACGGAATGCTGGTTCTATATGCTCAATTCACATCGTTTGGAGCAAGTTGTACTGTCTGGGTTTCTTTTTTTCTTTTTTTTTGGTCGTTGCATTGTCTGCGATACGGATGGTTACATCTATTGTGGTTCCTTAAACATGAAAGACATTGCGGTTTTATTTTTGGTTTGCAAGACAGGTTCTAAGATACGATACTGAGGTTTGAATGGGAGGCTGGACCTGTGGAACTGATGAGTTTAACTATCAAAGTGTGTGCCTTCTTTAAAGAATGGCGGATGCATACATCTCCCAGGTTAACTTTGTTAAAGTGGATAGGAGAATGTTTTGTATGGAATTTCACCTTTATGAATAAGTAAATTTGCACTATAACTACCCAAGGTTATAACAGATTCGTTTTCTTTGGAATTACAGGAAGATCTGAACCTATAATCACTAGATGTCAAGCTCATAGGCAAATTGATTGAATATATTTCGTCGTTCAATGATACTAGACACACCAACTCGTCTCTTTTCCGCTCGTCTCTTTTCCGCACTCTTAAAATGAGTTGGAAGAGAACCATTTTCCAAAACCAAATGTACATTTAGAAGCTTGTTCTTTTTTCATGGCGCACTCTCCATTAAATGGAGAGTGCGCCATGAAAAAAGAACAAGCTTCTAAATGTACATTTGGTTTTGGAAAATGGTTCTCTTCCAACTCATTTTAAGAGTGCGGAAAAGAGACGAGTTGGTGTGTCTAGTATTATTGAACGACGAAATATATTCAATCAATTTGCCTGTGAGCTTGACATCTAGTGATTATAGGTTCAGATCTTCCTGTAATTCCAAAGAAAACGAATCTGTTATAACCTTGGGTAGTTATAGTGCAAATTTACTTATTCATAAAGGTGAAATTCCATACAAAACATTCTCCTATCCACTTTAACAAAGTTAACCTGGGAGATGTATGCATCCGCCATTCTTTAAAGAAGGCACACACTTTGATAGTTAAACTCATCAGTTCCACAGGTCCAGCCTCCCATTCAAACCTCAGTATCGTATCTTAGAACCTGTCTTGCAAACCAAAAATAAAACCGCAATGTCTTTCATGTTTAAGGAACCACAATAGATGTAACCATCCGTATCGCAGACAATGCAACGACCAAAAAAAAAGAAAAAAAGAAACCCAGACAGTACAACTTGCTCCAAACGATGTGAATTGAGCATATAGAACCAGCATTCCGTACAAATTGGATATATGGGACTTATCCCAGTACAAGGCTCGTGGTTTCATTTCTCAAGGAGCAAAATAAAAAAAAGTTACTTATCAAATTCAATGCATTAATTTAAAGGATGCATTCATCTTGTTTATTTCTTGTACTTCTTACCCTATGAGTAAATGGTTTTACATGCTTTAATAATAGTTCGAACATGGGGATCATCTTTAGGAATTTTACTAAGCAAAATTTTCGAAGCCTTGCGGTCCCCTGCAGCCAAAAGGGCTTGATACATCCTGCAAGAATTCCGATATTGAAACCCAGAGGTCAACAAAATCATTTCCAATCCAAGGAAACAAGGTTTTCAAGCAAGAGAGACAAATAGGCCCATTATAACATGACATTTTATACAAAAACCCTTAGAGAGCCTATTTGGAGAAAAAAGGCCTCAATTAGCCACTTGTCATTTTGTAATTGGTTCTTAGTTGATACAATTTTTTCATTTGAAAGTACAACATGAGGTTTTTCTAAAGTATTGGACTTGAATGGTTTTTTTATAAAATGACATGTTAGAATAGGCTTATTTGTAAAAAGCGAACACCAAAAATTGAAACATTTCTACTAGCAGCAGGATTATTCACCTTATGAAACTTAAAGTGTTGTAAGGCAGGCCAGCAGTTTCATATTCTTTCCAAATCAGTAGGGAATTTCTCAGATCTTTGGCATTAGCACAAGCATTGAGAAGAAAATCAAGACATTTCCGTGAAGGGGTGAGGCCAAGCTCATTCTTGATAGCATGAAGCAAGTCCAAGCCCAACTGCAAATGTGTAGACTCTGATTCTGCAATTAGGGCAAACACCTACAATTTGTCACAGCAAAGCAACAAAATACAGTCAGTTGATACAACATACCGCAAGGGAGTCTTGTACGAGACATGTGAATATACAAATTACAGAAAGGAAAACAGGCAATATATTCATAGATCAGAAAGGAAAACAGATTCTGAAAGAGTTAAACCAAATTACCAGGAAGATACCATTTAACCAAATAACAATGAATTGCTGCTACCAAAATAAGATGTTCATTCACACATCTATTGTGAGAGAACAAGAACAAACCTGATTAAAAATTACTTCTAGAGCTAATTCGTCAGTACAGAATTTAAGGAGGGAGAGGGGGGTGGGGTTTGTTTTTAAGCCATAACAATATATGTCAAATAAAATATTTCCCTCATTAAAAAAAATAAAAATAAAAATTCAAGTATCTACACTAAAATAAATTAGTTTCGATAATTTCAACATTCGATCTACTTCCAATAGCACATATGTACAAATAAAGCTTGCAATTGCCGGATTTCCCACACAATGCATATAAATATATGTTGCTCTATAAATTGAGACATCACTTCACTTCAGGGCCCAATTGTATCAGTTTCCAACTACTACATTCCAGAGCAGAATTATATATTAGGAGAGGAGCTAAAATTAAAGATGGTTAAAACCATGAAATTGAGTGTGATGATTCTTCTTGCCCTAGCAATGGCAGCAACATCACTGGTGTTAGATAGAGCAGAAGCTGCAGAATACGTAGTAGGAGACGACCTGGGTTGGACTATTCCTCCAGATGGCGCTGCCACTTATGCTTCATGGGCTTCCAAGCATACCTTGGTGGTTGGCGATATTCTAGGTTCTCAACTACTACTCTAAGTTTGTCAGACTTGCTTTTTATCTTTTTATTTTAGTTCAACAATGTTATTGGAATATCATAGATCCTATATATCTATACTGTATTGTTTTTTGTTTTTTGTTTTTTTAAAAAAATTTATACAAATGATACTACTTTAATTTAATTTAAATTACATGATGGGAGATTCTAACTCAGATTCAGAGTGGGGAGCATATCCGCTCTACCCAACGTGACTATGCCCATATATGCTATTGTTGGAATTTAGGAGATATGATGTGTGTTGCTCTGATACCACTTGTTAGGTTTGCACATTCATTCAAATTCTAGACTTTTCTATATCATTCAAAACCTATATTATTATTCAAGTACAAATGTGCATTACTTTTTAACAGCTATCTATAATATATTATTAAGAAAATGTAATTTTTTTTTCCACCATAATTTATGAAATGTCACGTCACGGGTACCATTTTCAACCCAATGAAAGCTAACATAGTTAATAAACTCCATTTTCTTTTCTACATCCTACTTTTTTTGACGATCATGCTAGAAGGTTTAATTCATATTGAATGTGAAAAAAATCTAATGACTGGCTATTAGTCTATATCCTAGTAGAGAATCGTAAATCCGTTAATCTAATTGGCTAAAATTGCGTTCACATACAAGAAAAATTAACATTGTAGAAAAATCCATATACGTATAACATGTTTTAATGCTTCTAACTACAAAAATACGCTAGATACTCGTTTACTTATTATATAGGGCTGTTTGGATTTGCAGTGTTTAAGTTTGAAGCAGGAGAACAAGACTTGGCTTTCGTAACCAAGGAAGATTTGGCCAGTTGTGACACTGCAGATACCCTGCATGTATTCGAGAAACCAACAACAATTAAATTTCTTGGAGCCGATACGTTTTATGTCACCTCCACTTTGGCAGGGCACTGCTCCAAAGGGCAAAAGATGGCTTTTGACATCTCACCCTCTTCAACCTTTTCAACCAGTCCAAGTCCAAGTGCTGACCAAGAGTCCCAGCTCCCTCTCAACTTTGTTACTCAGATCTCTGGGATTGGCTTCTAGTTCGTTTCTCCTAGGCTTTGCCCTAACTACTAATTTGATAATTCAATTTAGATATCATATTTGTCAAATTAATTTTTTGTTTCAAGTTTTCTGATGTAACCAACTATTTCATTTCATCAGCCAGTTCTTAATATAAGAATGTGTAATCAGCTGTTTCATGATAATGAGAGGATGAATTACCTCTAAAAAGGATAAGTAAAGCTTCGTTTTATATGGAAATTGTTATGAAATTCACGTACGGAGTAAAATATTTGTGTTTCAAAAATAAGGGAGTCATTCTAACACGACATCAAAATTTCATCGCCAAAATAAGAGGGCCGAGTCATTGTATGCGTACTTGGCTCATCGATATTATTTAAGATAACCACATTGTGTGTGAGAGAGAAATTCCTCTCCTCTTTAGTTTAGACTATCACTTGTACTCAAAAAAAGATGACCACATTATCAACTATTTTTTATAAACTTTCAATCATACTCCTATGCACGGTAAAAAGTCATGTCTATATGACTTTCGAGGAAGGCATATATGACCGTTTTAAACGCCTAAAACCAACACTGATTAACACATGAGATTTTAGAACACATACTCAAATTGAGTTTAAGGTGAACTAATAGACAAGTCCCTTGACACATATGGCTACTTTTTGTCCTTTATCACAGTGCTCATGGTAGATGTGCTTGTAAAGTAATACATGCCGGGGTGTTCGAATTGATGCATATATGTCGTCCATACCACACATGGTAGGGATTGATCACATTACAATGCTCGAAATCTTCTTTTCCAACTTTAGCAATGTTAGTCTTTGACTAGAAATTTATATTGTTGAGCCCATAAAAGATACATGTTCCAAGAAAAGAAAGTGTCTGGAGGTATACTCCAACCAAAGTCGCCTCCTACTCTATATGTTGTAGCTTCAAGCGTAGGAAGCAAGATTGTAGTTGCTATCACCATTTCAACAAAAAAATGTAACTTCCATTAAGAAAATCACGTACGCAGTTTCCAAGTGAAGTTACAAAATTTGGGGAGAGATTCGAACTTATAAAAAGATGTGAAACTTATTGCCAATACTGCAACCTTTAGGTTTGTAGAATTGCAACAATTCACCGGATTCATGTGTGTTCTTATAGTTTGGTTTAATTAATGCTAGTCATTTTGACACATACTGCTTGAATATGAATATGGTTTGAATACTTTAGGTTAAGTTTTATTCTCCTCCATAAGGAGGTATATATAGGAATTTACATGAGTGTTTTTACAAGGAAATAGATACAGTAATCAATTAGGATAGTATCTCCTAATTATACAATAATTTGTCAACTATATGAAATAATAAAGTAAGGAATGCCCTTCTCAAGTTGGTGCATGCAACTTCTCAAGTTGGTGCATGCAAACTCACAGCATAAACTGACTGACCACACTCACAGTAGGAGGATGATAACACCGGTATCCCTTATGATGAGGTGAATAGCCAATGAAAACACATTTTTCGGTGATCCAATTTGCTTCGTTAGTGATCATGTAAGTGGACAAATACAACACAACTGAAAATCCAAGGTTCCAAGTTTGGGGTAGAAGGTATTTGGATAATATAAATTATCCAATTAACTTGCCTTCACTGGCAAGAAAGAAAGAAACAAATTTGTCACCCAAGTAAGTAAGGGCAAGTAAGGGCAAACACTATTCATGTGAATAGTGACTGCCCTAGCAATTTTTGATGCATTCCCACCCATTCCCATGGCAACCACTATTAACATGAGAATTGAGGAGAGAAATTTGTATGGATTTTGGTGTGGGAAGTGAAGAACATGGCTAGGTATTTATAGAAATTTTTTTTTGAATTTTTTGGTATTTAAATTGGCCGCTAACGTTAGCTTGCCCAGTTTCATGGGCCCACTTCTTGCCATGGTAACTTTTTCTTTGTGGGGGTTGTTTTTAGAGCCTAGGCCTCTTTTTGTCATAGCAAAAGGGGATGGGTGGAAGTGCTCTAAGGAGTTTATTTAACTTGAGTAGCCCAATTGGCTTTTGTTTTATGGAGGTGGGTAAAAAACCAATCCCAAACACTTTCTCCTATAAGAGTTCCTTCCTTGGGTCTACTTGCTTGCATGATATGTTTTGGGCCTTCTTTGAATTGTCTAAGATTGTTTTTCAATGCATTTTTCTTGTTGTTTGCTCTTCAGCTGTTTAATGTCAAGTTTTGGTCTCATTATGCATTGTTCTTATTTCTTCTGCAATTCTTGCTCTGCTATATTCCTTTCTTGCACATTTCATATTCTCATCAATGCACTTATTTCAGAGTTGCCCTTTGTTGCTCATCTTTCTAGGTCTTTTTTGTTTTGTACGTCTTGCTGTTGCTTCTGTTGTGTTGGGCAGTTTTAAAGTTATTGACACTTTCTTTTGTATGGCATGGCAGTTTGTGCCATTATCCCTTGTGGTTTCTTTTGCACCAGCAGTTGGTTGTTCTTGAAAACTTTTGATTGCTTATACTTCAACAAGTTTTTGATTTCTGCTATATTAAGAGGGAGACAAGTTTCGGTTTTTATATTTCATTTCCGTTTGTCTTCCTGTGGCATCACATCACTGATCAAGAAAATTGTTTGTTCCCAGAAAGATGTAGTGATATAGAAAGAGGAATTATACAAGCTTTTGCTGCTAGCAACCTCAGGACTGGACACATGAAATTGCAAACAATGAGATTTTCCAATCTGCTTGTTGCCTGTCATACAATTCTTCAATGAAACCATGCACAACTCCGTACCCTTGAATCATGATCCACCTTGTGTTGACATTTCACACAGGCAAAACAATACAAGAAATCTGACACTTTCTTTTGTATTTGTGCCATTATCCCTTGTGGTTTCTTTTGCACCAGCAGTTGGTTGTTCTTGAAAACTTTCGATTGCTTATACTTCAACAAGTTTTTGATTTCTACTATATTAAGGGGGAGACAAGTTTCGGTTTTTTATATTTCATTTCCGTTTGTCTTCCCGTGGCATCACATCACTGATCAAGAAAATTGTCTGTTCCCAGAAAGATGTAGTGATATAGAAAGAGGAATTATACAAGCTTTTGCTGCTAGCAACCTCAGGACTGGACACATGAAATTGCAAACAATGAGATTTTCCAATCTGCTTGTTGCCTGTCATACAATTCTTCAATGAAACCATGCACAACTCCGTACCCTTGAATCATGATCCACCTTGTGTTGACATTTCACACAGGCAAAACAATACAAGAAATCCCATATATGATGATCAAATTTTCGACAAAATGAAAGTGTTTTATTGGGTATAAAAGAAAAAAAAAACAAGTACTCTACAACAATTTGCCTAAAGTGGCTCAACAAAAAAACAGAGATGGCACCTGAAAATAGATTCTACCAATTTGTCAATCTTTGCTCAACAACTTCTTTCCAGTTTTGTAAGTAAGATAAGCGTCAATGGTGGCGCACTCAATCTGTTCCGGCGTAAGCGACTCCTCAGCCCAGCTCGTCCATATCACATCCTGCGGCCTCTGCTCAACCCCAACCTTCAAAACCTCCCTTGCCAGATCCCTCGGGCCACACGCGAAAAGCCGCGGCTTTCGAAGCACATTGACAGCCAGCTCAGTCAGCTCCACCACATTCCTAATCTCAATCCCAAAATTCTCCTTCAACTTCACCAGATCCTCCCTGATCTGGATCCCGACAAATATCACATCCTTCATGATGAGAAATTTCTTGAGAGACGGGCAAACCGGGCCCGACTTGTGATCCAATCTAATGAGGACGCAGCCAATGCAGGAGAAGAGCTTGATGAGGACGACGCGAGCTTCCATGTTTCCAGTGCCTGCGTCGACGAAAGTCCATTCTGTATCGAACCCAACAACCATGTCTTTGAAGTCGCGGATGTTTTGGGTTATGAGGTAGAGGCAGAGGTGGATGGAGCCGTGATCGGAGTCGGAGACGATCTCGGTGACCACTTTCGTGCCATCGCTCATTACGTTGTGGAAGCCTCGCAGTGGGTCTCCAGGTTTGGAAGATATTTCCATCTTGTTGTTTGAAGAAAGTTGCAGAGTGGAGATTTGGAGCCCTGATGATGAAAAAAGAACTCAAATACAGGGAAAGGCTTGTTTGCCCAATCGGGCTTTTTGCAGTAAAACCTTTTTTATGTTTTATCTTCTAAGAATATCTCCCAATTACAACTTGTATATTTAGGTCCTGTTTTTTTACTTTTTTTTTTTTTTTTTTGGGTAAAGCATTAAGTTTACATTTGGTCCTGTAGTTTCACTTCGGCTCCTGTGTTTCCAATTTTGTTAATTTTATCCTTGTAGTCTCAATTCAGAGCAATTCAAGGGCATGTTTCAATTTCCGTCAAATTTCTCCAAATTATGTTAAGTTTCGATAACGTGCCCCTCATGTGGAGAGGTATTTCAATTCATTTGAGCCATCTAATGGTAAAAAGAAAAGGATAATTGACAAAAGGCTTTTTATCACAAAACGTCCCTGACGTTTGTGAAACTATCAGATTGCATCCTTAAAGTTTTTTTGTATCACTAATGGTCCTTAACGTCAATATAGGTGCTCTCAAATAGTCCCTCTGTCAAAAGAATTGTTAAGTTCAGGGATATAATCGTAAAATCAATCCAAAATAATAAAAAGTCCTCTCTCCTCTATTTTTTTATTTCCTTTCCTTCTCTCTTTCTTTCTTCTTCTTTCTCTCTTTCTTTTCTTCTTCTTTCTTCTTTCTCTCCACGAATTCACTCTTCTCTTTCTCTGTCTTTCTTTTTTTTCTTCTTCCTCCTTCTTCTTTCTCTCCCCAAATCTTCATGTCTTCCTCTTTCTCCTGGTAGGGTCTGTTTGGCGGTGTCCACTGGCCTTTCTTATTCCTATTCCGATTACCATCGTCGTTGCTCATTTTCCTGCGAATGGGTTTGTGTCTGTGGATTTTTTTGTTCTCTTTTTCTTCAGCTTTTTTCCAAAATAAAAATAAAAATTGAACAAAGGTAGAAGAAGAGGCCAATAGAAGCCGACGTCGTGACTTTTTGCCCCAAACCAACCCTTGCACATTGTACCCAAATCATTCTCAGAGAATGAAGAAAAAAAAAA
>NW_018923495.1:30997-44904 GCF_002207925.1 Prunus avium
AATGAGTAACAATTAAATGTGTAACAAATAGTAATGAGAAAGAAGAGAGAAAAAAATTAAACTTGAAAATGATAAAGATAGAAACATACTCTCCCTCCTTGAAATGCCATCCAGACAAATTTGCTGCTTCCGTAAGAGCTCTCCTCCATTTGAGCACTTTCTCCTCGTTATCTTTGAATTTGCTTTCAATATGGCCTTCAAATGCGCCACCAAATTTACTTGTTTGTTTTCGCACATCTGAGGGATTTACCTTGTAAAAAATGGGCAAAACTATTTGTTGGTTTGATTGTTTACATTGAAGGATCTTGACAAGTTCATCCAAGCACCACCTCGAAGATGCATAGTTTTCAGAGAATACAATGAGAGAAATTCTTGATTCTTCAATTGCTTTGACAAGAGCTGACGATATTTCTTCTCCTTTTACAAGCTCTCGATCAATGAAGGTGTGGATCTTTTTATCAGACAAAGCCTTGTACAAATGATCTGTAAAATTGGTGCGTGTATCCTCACCTCTAAAACTCAAAAACACTTGATATGAAAAAGAAGAGACTGGTTGAGTTGTCTCAGGGAGGGGCTGATCTAAAGGATGTTGAGGATATCTCTCAAAATCAATTGGGAATTGGGGAGTAAACCATCCATCCATAGACCTGAATAACGATTTCAATTTGAACATTGAAGAATTGAAGAAGAAGCAGAGAGAATCTTATCTGATTTTGTATTGATTTTCTTTCTTAATAAAACGATACAAATAGCTTAAGGCTTAAACAAACTCGGGCGTGAGGAACGCGGGCGTGAGGAACTTTCTTTTCAACTTGAATTCATCAAACGCTGAATTTTCTTTAATTTACTGACGTGGTCTTTAATTTACTGAAGCATATATAGTTGCAACTTACTGTTTCATTTCATTGTATGAAGAACTTTCGGTGCAAGTGCAACTACAAAGTGGTCAAACTCAAACGGGGATATTTCTTTTGTCACCACGCGCTTTCTTTGAAATGATGGTCTTTTCGCTGCAAGTGCAACTACAAAGTGGTATTTGGTTATAGACTAGTCAGCCGAAGCAGTTTCTTTGTAATGCGATGGTACCTACAACGTGTTGAAGTGAAGGGTAAGGAACCTTCAAGGCAACTTCTCGTCTTTTTTCTAGATGAGCTTTTTTTTCACGAAAATTCTGTGGTGCATCGGCTGTACCGGTACAGCCGATCATCCAAGGGCTCATATTTCATTTTAAAAATTAAGGGCTGAGATTGAATGACCTGATGACTTGTTTAGCCATTTTTATTAAGCAGCACGTGAAATACACGTGACTTAGAAAACATAGAATAACCCCTCGCATGCACTGGAGCTGCTTCATCTCATCTCTGCGATCTCTCCCTCGGAAATCCAAGCTTCATCTGTGTCCCCAGATCGGAATTTGGGCGTCTCATCTTTGCCCAAGCCAAAATGCAACAGCCATCGGAGAGGAGATAGAGAGACAGCGGTGCTTCGAAGGCAAAAAAGGTGTCAGTTCAGAAGACTAGGCCGAAGCTGACCTCGCCTACGTCCTCCGCCACTTCACTCGCGCTTTCAAGTACCGTGGCCTCGGAAACGAGGTCTCATATTCAATTCCACTCTTGTTTCCTTTCTTTTGTGGAAAAAAATTGATCATATTATGCTAAATTGTTTTTTGCAGTTTTTGGAGGTTAGAGATTTGGGGAACTTAATTGGGTTGTACACCGAATGGCACTCACGTTTGCTCCCATATTATTCTTTTGATCAGTTTGTTCATGAGATGAGGTCAAACAGGTTGCCGCCACTAGACAAGTAAAAGTACTGATCTCTCTATATCTCGTTGAGAGTATTTCTTGTTGTTTATTATCACCATATAATTTCTGGTTATTTTTTCATATGTTTGTTACATTAATGAAAGAATGTTATGCTGTTCAACATTGGCAGAGAAGAACTGAAAACATTTTTCAGTGACGTTGTGCGTTTTGGAAATCATTCTAAAGATCAGATGTGGCACAATTTGGACCTCTATTTTAAGAAGTAATACTAATGAATCTTGTGACTCTATTTTCTTGGTCATTTACAATATTTAAATTGAGATTCTTATGTGTTCCATCTGCAATTTTGTATTATATTAGGATTGGTTCAAAAGTTACACAGCAGAAGCATTTCAAAAGGCAAGCACAGGCAGATATGGAACAATTGATGACTTTAGTTCAGTCAAAAGCAGTGAGTATTTACATGTAACTGTTGTATAGAAAATGCTGATCTCTTAGTTACAGCAGTATCTGTTAATGGTTTAGCTGTGAAAATCCTATATCTGTTTATCACATTACTGTTGTATCAGTAACAATATCAAAACACAAATTCCTTTTCTCACCCTGCAGAAGATCTATATGTATGCACAGTACATCTTTTCTTTGGTTACATGAATTTTCTACTTAACATTGTACTTCTTTTGCAAGGAATTGGATGGAGAATGCATTCATTATCTCCTTTTCGCACTTCACGGCTTTCCCTGAATTAATGGCAGATATGTATTGTCCTTTAGAACTTAACTGAAGAGAAGAAAAATTTGTTTCCTGGTTTCAGGAATTATGACATGAGTTGCATTTGTTGGACAGACTGGATCAAGATTATTGGCATAGGCTTAAAGAAGATGGTTCAAATGCTGCCAGAAGAGGTAACCTACAGCTTGGTCTTTGACAAATTTCATTTGATTCTGATATTATGGCCTTGTAGTAAAAAAAAAAGAAAATTTGCTTTTAATTTGTGATGGATAGCTTTAGAGAGCTTCAAGTTCATGCAACAGATTTTTAAGTTTTGAGCTGGCATTATTTTTTTGCTATAATTTTACTTGTTTATTTTGTTTGTATCTTTCTTTCTGGCTGGACCTGGACAGTAAGGCACCATTTAACCTCTAATTTCTGTTTTTGTTTGAGTTCAGAACATGAGCTTTCCTAATTTTAAGAGCAAACTCCTCCCTAGTTCTGAATTATGCATCCATATTCACGAGGGTTGCTATTGTATCTTTGTTGCTATAAGGACAATCAGAACTTTGCATAATATTGTCTAAATAACTTCTTGACATGTAGGAGACAGCCTTGCAATTTTAAGAGCAGATGTAAAGATGCAAGTGAAGTTTGTAAGCAGTTTAAAGAAAAAATCACTCTGGTCAAAGACTTTTGAAGAGGTAGAAGTCAGTTTGCTTTATTTAGCTCTTTTTTAGGTGCATACAGGAAGGAATTATGTACAATTTAATGCTTAGGAGTATTGATGATCAACCTTGATGGCTTTCTTGTCTACAGAAGCAGTATTGTGTGAAGTATTATTCCAGAAACCCTATCTAAAATCTTGTGTTTACAGGTTGTCCAGAAGCTTGTAGATATTGTACACTTTCTACATTTGGAGATCCATGAAGCTTTTGGCAGTGCTGGTATGCATTCGAAATATTTGATGAAATTTCTATTTATGGCCACTATCTGCCCAGCCTCGTTTATCCTTCATCTCTTTATTACTGTCATTGTTGTTATAATGGCTTGGTCAAACCAAAAAATAAGAAAAACAGAAAAGAAAAGAGGTTATAATGACATTCTGTCCACCATTGATCATCTTGAAGCATTTCATAGGATAACAAACTGTTTTTCTTCTGAAAGAAAATTATTGATTAGCGTCTTCTATTTTCCATTTCCATTTGATAACATACTGTTTTTCTTCTGAAAGAAAATTATTGATTAGCATCTCCTATTTTCCATTTCCATTTTGATTTACAATTCTGATTATTCATCTCTCCTACCTCTCTTTCTGGCTTAAATATAAAGTGTTTAAGCACAAGTTGCTCACGAGTTTAATAAAGTTTTTTATGTCTCCCCATCTCCCTTGCAGATGATGAACCTGTGGAAAGTTCTCGGAGGAACCACAAGAAGTTGGGGCCTTCTGGTATTTCATTACAATATGCGAGTATTATTACACAAATTAACACACTAGTAAGTTTCATTCACTACTTAACCTTGTTATGATGATTTTCACTGCTCATGTTTTATAACTCATATCATTTGTACAATATCTTGCTTCTTTATCAAGTTTTATACTTGACCAGGCTGAGAATCTAGTCTTACACACCAGTTCAGTTTCTTCATGGCCTATACTGTCAGTCTACTTATAATGCCTGAAGTATTTTTTTATAAAATTACCCAGAAATTTCATAGAATTACCTTGTAGCCTTGGGACAATGATAAACCTAGACACCTTTTTGTGCTTATGATATATACATACACAAATGCGAGCAAAGTGCTTCTTAAATGGGATTCTGCACTGCAGGATCCCATGACATTCAAACTGCAGGTTTGTTTTTCTTGTCGCCACATTCAACAATGAACCTTAAGCCCTTTTATTTCATGAGAAACAAGTTTCATAAATAATAATCATCATGAAACATGATACAAATATTCGGTCAACAAGAGGTCCAACAACATTTTGATACAAATCTTTAAACCTTGAGCCGTAAACCCTTCTCTACACCTAAAAGTAGTAAAACCATGTCCTACTTGAAAATAAAACTTAAAAGAAATAACAGGACATTCAAATGGCATGGGATCTTCCAATGCGACATCTCGCACCTGAAGCTTGCTTTTATGTTTATCGGGGGACACACATTTTTACACAAATTATGACACATTTTTGTCCATTAGATTAAAATTCATTGAATGGCTGAGATTAAAACTCAAATATTAAATTGATTGTTGGATGAGGTTGGTAATGGTTCTTGTTGACCATTATTATTCAACGAGAAATCTGGACTTAGCACATGTGCAATGTAGGTATATTAGATTTCTTTATTTTACATTACTTTTTACAAGAGTGCAAGGTCTCATTAGGATTATATCTGGGATCTTAGAAGATTTTCAAAGTACTGGTGAAAATTATTTTTTTATTTTTTCAATCCAGATTTTGTTTTTCTATCCAGTGTGAAAGGTAGAACAGATCAGGGTAGGCTCAATCTCGAATCTTGTAGGTCATTGGTCTTGTGCTAATATCTGAATGTAACCAGGTGTCTCTGTCACGATCGAGTTCAGTGCCTCCTTTTCTTTATGAAATAATTTAATTAGAAGTTTTTGGGTTCTTCTTCAGAATTTGTTATAATATTTGTGTTTGATCAATGATATTTGAACTATTCGCTTTGGAAACAACCACTGCATTCTATGTTCCCATTTAAATATTGAATCCTTTTAATTTTATTGGGGTTTATATATAAGCTCGATTTGTTATTAAGTATTTGCTTGTCTTGAGTGTTTACTACTGAAAGATAACCATCAAAGGATTCTTTGAAGAATTATGAAAGGCATTTCATTAGAGAATATTGATAGAAAACCTTGTAAAGTTGACGTTTCACTGAACAATACTGATGCATTTGTTGTCCCTAGTATCTGTGTGCAATAGTTTGATGGTGCTCCTTTGCTTTGCTAATTGTAGGAACCCTCTGAGACTTTGCATGGTGATATGGTTGCTCCTAGTATATCTGCAGCAGGTAGTTTTCAGAAAGAATTAACCAATCAAGTTCCAAATAATGAAGGTAGTGAATCTAGTGAAAATCATATGACAGATGAACAGAGAGAACGAATGAAAGCTAGCAGATTTAAGGTCCTTGAGAAAGATGTAGCTAGGCGCCGCCAATTGCAGGTGGCTTGAGGTTCTGTTTTTCTTCTGTCGTGTTCTAAATTATGTTTCATTGTGTTGAGCTGTGGATGGCAATTGAACTCATGGATATAGGCATCAAGGCAGAACCTTCTGTCTTGATATTCTTTCTTTGTACAACAAAGTTTTTTTGTCATATTTACACAACTCGATCTCTTTAATAGTTGATCCATTACCAATAGTTACATGTGGGTTCTTAATTTGATGTAACAGTTTATTTGCAATTGCATACCCGAATATGTAATTGCATACATTTTATGCAATAATTGATCCCCCTAAAACCAAAAGAAGGGTTGAATGCAATTTCATACAATAAACTAAGAATTGCACATAGAGGTTACGAAATTGCATATTGTAAACTGAGAATTGCACACATGCCCTATCAAATTGTGTAGGTATATGCAATTGCATGACACTACGAAAAATAACTACGGCTGCAAGTTCAACAATGTTCTAGGCTTTCATTCATGCTACAAAAGATGTAATAGGCGTATATGCCCACAAAAACCATTAAACATGGCTAAATTGTTGATTTACCCCTTGAATTTGTACTCATTTTTCAATTTATCCCATAACCTTTTTTTTATAGAAAATTAAGGGTATGAATTTTTCTTTTTCGTCAATATCCCCTTGTCGTCTAATCCTAACATTTCATCCAATTTGCCATTAAATATGAGGGCAAATTGGTTATTTCATAAGTTAAAAATAATTAAATAATTAAAACAAAATAATATGAAAAGATGTAAATATATGCCCTAAAGCCAAACATGTGATGTTAATTTCTGGATATTTCACCATCATTTATGGGCAAAATCGTTGTTTTCAACTATAATATATAGTCTATAATTATAACAGTAAAATAACAAGTCCTTGAAACATGATTAGTATGAGGGCTATTAAATGAGATTGGATATAAGAAGACCTCTCATATTTTCACATAATGGTTGATGTTTGTATATCCGAGATGGAGATCAGTGACCTCACGATGAAGCTCAGTGTCTTGGGTTGCCATTACCATTTCGAAGCTTTTATTGGCAAATCTGTAAGTGTATGGTTCAAATGAGATGTTCATGATTGGTATTGGTTGCTGTGATTGCCGTAACTGCTATATATTGGTTGCTTTGGCTAAGGATTCAGGAAAAGTGCAGTTAAGAAAAGTGTATTTTTGTTACACTGAAATATGTGTTTTAAGATACCATCAAAGTTTTTAAATAATCTCTCTCTACCTCCCTCTCATTTGTAGGAAGGTGTATGCTCACTTGGAATTTTCATGCATACTTGGTGAGATTCTCACCTTCTTCTGAGAGTCTAATATTTAGGGGCTAGCATTTGTGTACTCTACAAGTTATAAATTGAGCTAAACGTATTACAAAATATTTTAGGTGAAGTGTTTTCTTTGTTTCTGTTTCTTTTTTGAGATCTTATTTCTTATTTATGTGACATGTAGTCTTGGTTAGAGAAAATAGAAGATATCACATTTAATTTTCTATAGCTTTTAGGTAGTAGTAGATTATCCATATTGTCATGCAAATGAGCACACACAAAAAAGAGGCCCTCTAACCAAAAAGAGGAAATTTGGTGATATTTGCATACATTATAAGAGTGTGAGCCAATGAGCCTTTTAGTAAAAACGAAAAAAGTTAAAAACCAAAAGAAGGGCGGAATGCAATTGCATATTGTAAACTAAAAATTGCAAACAGACGTTACGAAATTGTATACAAATATATGCAATTGCATATTGTAAAATGAGAATTGCACATAGAAGCTACGAAATTGCATACAGGTATATACATATGCATATTGTAAACTAAGAATTGCACACATGTGCTATCAAATATGTCATATATATGCCCACAAAAACCATTAAACATGGCTAAATTGTTGATTTAGTCCTTGAACTTGTACGCAATTTAAAATTTATCTCATGACTTTTTTATTTATTTATAAAATTAAGGATATGAATTTGTCTTTATCGCCAATGTCTCCCCTACCGTTTAATTCCCTAACATTTCATCCAATATGTCATTAAATATGAGGACAAATTAGTCATTTCATACGTTAAAAATAATTGAATTATGTAAAATAAAATAATATGAAAGGATGTTAAATATATGCCATAAAGCCAAACATGTGATGTTGCTTTCTTTTCTGGATATTTCACCATCATTTATGGGCAAAATCGTTGTTTTCAACTATGATATTTAGTATACAATCATAATAGCACAACAATCCTTGGAATATGATTCGTATGAGGGCTATGCAATGAGATTGAATATAAGAAGACTTCTCATACTTCCACTTCATTTCCTAAACATTCATGTTTATATGATTATCAATTGGGCATTGATCATAATTGAAAAAGTACAATTTTCTTTTTCGTCAATTCAATGTAGCTCAATCAATCGACCATTAAGTAATAATTTTTGTTGAGAGTTTTTAAATTTATATTTGTATCAACAATCATATGTTTGATATTATTGATTTTTTTTAATTAACAATATAGTAATAATTGGAGATAATCAACAAAGTTCAATTTTATTCTCAATAGTTCATTGGGTTAAATTAGTAGTAAATCACGAAAGTTATATTGAGTAATTTATGACAACAAACCACCTAACAAACGCTAAGCGACTTGTTCGTCGGGTAACTGATGTTGTCCGTTGACCAAATTACCTAACGAACTCCATGATTTACTCAACAAATAAGGTATTTTACTCCGAGGACGCAAGGGGTGTATTCGTTGAGTAAAGTTCGTCGTTCCCCGAGAAATTGGACCAACTAAAATACTTTATCAAACAAACGCACTATTTTTTCACTCGAACGTAGGGGGATGTGTTGTGTAGATACAGCTGCACCAAAATGGATTCAGTTGCATCCTCAACTTGTGATACTCGCAAGTGCACGAGCCGTTCGGTAGTCAAGTTTTATACTTGACCAGGCTGAGAATCTAGTCTTACACACCAGTTCAGTTTCTTCATGGCCTATACTGTCAGTCTACTTATAATGCCTGAAGTATTTTTTTATAAAATTACCCAGAAATTTCATAGAATTACCTTGTAGCCTTGGGACAATGATAAACCTAGACACCTTTTTGTGCTTATGATATATACATACACAAATGCGAGCAAAGTGCTTCTTAAATGGGATTCTGCACTGCAGGATCCCATGACATTCAAACTGCAGGTTTGTTTTTCTTGTCGCCACATTCAACATTGAACCTTAAGCCCTTTTATTTCATGAGAAACAAGTTTCATAAATAATAATCATCATGAAACATGATACAAATATTCAGTCAACAAGAGGTCCAACAACATTTTGATACAAATCTTTAAACCTTGAGCCGTAAACCCTTCTCTACACCTAAAAGTAGTAAAACCATGTCCTACTTGAAAATAAAACTTAAAAGAAATAACAGGACATTCAAATGGCATGGGATCTTCCAATGCGACATCTCGCACCTGAAGCTTGCTTTTATGTTTATCGGGGGACACACATTTTTACACAAATTATGACACATTTTTGTCCATTAGATTAAAATTCATTGAATGGCTGAGATTAAAACTCAAATATTAAATTGATTGTTGGATGAGGTTGGTAATGGTTCTTGTTGACCATTATTATTCAACGAGAAATCTGGACTTAGCACATGTGCAATGTAGGTATATTAGATTTCTTTATTTTACATTACTTTTTACAAGAGTGCAAGGTCTCATTAGGATTATATCTGGGATCTTAGAAGATTTTCAAAGTACTGGTGAAAATTATTTTTTTATTTTTTCAATCCAGATTTTGTTTTTCTATCCAGTGTGAAAGGTAGAACAGATCAGGGTAGGCTCAATCTCGAATCTTGTAGGTCATTGGTCTTGTGCTAATATCTGAATGTAACCAGGTGTCTCTGTCACGATCGAGTTCAGTGCCTCCTTTTCTTTATGAAATAATTTAATTAGAAGTTTTTGGGTTCTTCTTCAGAATTTGTTATAATATTTGTGTTTGATCAATGATATTTGAACTATTCGCTTTGGAAACAACCACTGCATTCTATGTTCCCATTTAAATATTGAATCCTTTTAATTTTATTGGGGTTTATATATAAGCTCGATTTGTTATTAAGTATTTGCTTGTCTTGAGTGTTTACTACTGAAAGATAACCATCAAAGGATTCTTTGAAGAATTATGAAAGGCATTTCATTAGAGAATATTGATAGAAAACCTTGTAAAGTTGACGTTTCACTAAACAATACTGATGCATTTGTTGTCCCTAGTATCTGTGTGCAATAGTTTGATGGTGCTCCTTTGCTTTGCTAATTGTAGGAACCCTCGGAGACTTTGCATGGTGATATGGTTGCTCCTAGTATATCTGCAGCAGGTAGTTTTCAGAAAAAGTTAACCAATCAAGTTCCAAATAATGAAGGTAGTGAATCTAGTGAAAATTATATGACAGATGAACAGAGAGAACGAATGAAAGCTAGCAGATTTAAGGTCCTTGAGAAAGATGCAGCTAGGCGCCGCCAATTGCAGGTGGCTTGAGGTTCTGTTTTTCTTCTGTCGTGTTCTAAATTATGTTTCATTGTGTTGAGCTGTGGATGGCAATTGAACTCATGGATATAGGCATCAAGGCAGAACCTTCTGTCTTGATATTCTTTCTTTGTACAACAAAGTTTTTTTGTCATATTTACACAACTCGATCTCTTTAATAGTTGATCCATTACCAATAGTTACATGTGGGTTCTTAATTTGATGTAACAGTTTATTTGCAATTGCATACCCGAATATGTAATTGCATACATTTTATGCAATAATTGATCCCCCTAAAACCAAAAGAAGGGTTGAATGCAATTTCATACAATAAACTAAGAATTGCACATAGAGGTTACGAAATTGCATATTGTAAACTGAGAATTGCACACATGCCCTATCAAATTGTGTAGGTATATGCAATTGCATGACACTACGAAAAATAACTACGGCTGCAAGTTCAACAATGTTCTAGGCTTTCATTCATGCTACAAAAGATGTAATAGGCGTATATGCCCACAAAAACCATTAAACATGGCTAAATTGTTGATTTACCCCTTGAATTTGTACTCATTTTTCAATTTATCCCATAACCTTTTTTTATAGAAAATTAAGGGTATGAATTTTTCTTTTTCGTCAATATCCCCTTGTCGTCTAATCCTAACATTTCATCCAATTTGCCATTAAATATGAGGGCAAATTGGTTATTTCATAAGTTAAAAATAATTAAATAATTAAAACAAAATAATATGAAAAGATGTAAATATATGCCCTAAAGCCAAACATGTGATGTTAATTTCTGGATATTTCACCATCATTTATGGGCAAAATCGTTGTTTTCAACTATAATATATAGTCTATAATTATAACAGTAAAATAACAAGTCCTTGAAACATGATTAGTATGAGGGCTATTAAATGAGATTGGATATAAGAAGACCTCTCATATTTTCACATAATGGTTGATGTTTGTATATCCGAGATGGAGATCAGTGACCTCACGATGAAGCTCAGTGTCTTGGGTTGCCATTACCATTTCGAAGCTTTTATTGGCAAATCTGTAAGTGTATGGTTCAAATGGGATGTTCATGATTGGTATTGGTTGCTGTGATTGCCGTAACTGCTATATATTGGTTGCTTTGGCTAAGGATTCAGGAAAAGTGCAGTTAAGAAAAGTGTATTTTTGTTACACTGAAATATGTGTTTTAAGATACCATCAAAGTTTTTAAATAATCTCTCTCTACCTCCCTCTCATTTGTAGGAAGGTGTATGCTCACTTGGAATTTTCATGCATACTTGGTGAGATTCTCACCTTCTTCTGAGAGTCTAATATTTAGGGGCTAACATTTGTGTACTCTACAAGTTATAAATTGAGTTAAACGTATTACAAAATTTTTTAGGTGAAGTGTTTTCTTTGTTTCTGTTTCTTTTTTGAGATCTTATTTCTTATTTATGTGACATGTAGTCTTGGTTAGAGAAAATAGAAGATATCACATTTAATTTTCTATAGCTTTTAGGTAGTAGTAGATTATCCATATTGTCATGCAAATGAGCACACACAAAAAAGAGGCCCTCTAACCAAAAAGAGGAAATTTGGTGATATTTGCATACATTATAAGAGTGTGAGCCAATGAGCCTTTTAGTAAAAACGAAAAAAGTTAAAAACCAAAAGAAGGGCGGAATGCAATTGCATATTGTAAACTACAAATTGCAAACAGACGTTACGAAATTGCATACATATATATATGCAATTGCATATTGTAAAATGAGAATTGCACATAGAAGCTACGAAATTGCATACAGATATATACATATGCATATTGTAAATTGAGAATTGAACACATGTGCTATCAAATATGCGATATATGCCCACAAAAACCATTAAACATGGCTAAATTGTTGATTTAGTCCTTGAACTTGTACCCAATTTAAAATTTATCTCATGACTTTTTTATTTATTTATAAAATTAAGGATATGAATTTGTCTTTATCGCCAATGTCTCCCCTACCGTTTAATTCCCTAACATTTCATCCAATATGTCATTAAATATGAGGACAAATTAGTCATTTCATACGTTAAAAATAATTGAATTATGTAAAATAAAATAATATGAAATGATGTTAAATATATGCCATAAACAGATGACTAGTCATCATTTTATGAAATCAATTTAATGCAATGTGATGCAATGCACAATTTACCGTTGTCAATTTGCTTGAACCTCCATAGGATAGTTGTCAGTTAAGAACACCTAGAGAAGCTATTCTTAATCTAAACTTGAGTTTGATAAAAACAATAAAAATCCTATTACAAAATTATCAAGGGAAGCCAAAAGAAATATTCAAATGCATACATTAACACTATTTGTTCACGCGAACGCAAAGGGTTGCGTTCGTTGAGTAAAGTCGCCTGTACCTCGGAAAAACTAACTTACTTTTTTAAACAAACAGGCTACTTGTTCCACGATTGCAAGGGGTTGCATTCGTTGAGTAAAGTTGCCCGTTTCCCGGAAAAATGGACCCAACTAAATTACTTTTTCAAACAAACAGGCTATTTGTTCACGCGAACGCAGGAGTTGCGTTTGTTGAGTAAAGTTGTCCATTCCCCGGAAAAATGAACTCAACTGACTTACTTTTTCAAACAAATTGGCTATTTGTTCACACGAACGCAGGGGGTTGCGTTCATTGAGTAAAGTTGCCCGTTCCCTGGAAAAATGGACCCAAACTTACTTTTTCAAACAAACGGGCCTATTTGTTCATGCGAACGCAGAGGTTGCATTCGTTGAGTAAAGTTGGCCGTTCCATGGAAAAATGGGCTCAACTAACTTACTTTTTCAAACAAATGGGCTATTTATTTTGCGATTGCAAGGGGTTGCGTTCGTTGAGTAAAGTTGCCTATTCCCCGGAAAAATGGGCTCCACTAACTTACTTTTTTAAACAAACATGCTATTTGTTCCACGATTGCAAGGGGTTGCGTTCGTTGAGTAAAGTTGTCCATTCCTCGGAAAAATAGACCCAACTAAATTACTTTTTCAAACAAACAGGCTATTTGTTCACGGGAACGCAGGAGTTGCGTTTGTTGAGTAAAGTTGCCCGTTCCTCAGAAAAATGGACTCAACTGACTTACTTTTTCAAACAAACGGAGGGGGTTGTGTTCATTGAGTAAAGTTGCCCGTTCCCTGGAAAAATGAACCCAAACTTACTTTTTCAAACAAACGGCCTATTTGTTCATGCGAACGCAGAGGTTGCATTCGTTGAGTAAAGTTAGCCGTTCCATGAAAAAATGGGCTCAACTAACTTACTTTTTCAAACAAACGGGCTATTTGTTCTGCGATTGCAAGGGGTTGCGTTCGTTGAGTAAAGTTGCCCGTTCCCCAGAAAAATGGGCTCAACTAACTTACTTTTTTAAACAAACGGGCTATTTGTTCCACGATTGCAAGGGGTTGCGTTCGTTGAGTAAAGTTGCCCGTTCCCCAGAAAAATGGACCAAACTAAATTACTTTTTCAAACAAACGGGCTATTTGTTCACGCGAACGCAGGGGTTGCGTTTGTTGAGTAAAGTTGCCTGTTCCCCGGAAAAATGGACTCAACTGAATTACTTTTTCAAACAAATGGGCTATTTGTTCACATCAACGCAGGGTGTTGCGTTCGTTGAGTAAAGTTGCCCGTTCCCTGGAAAAATGGACCCAACTAACTTATTTTTCAAACAAA
>NW_018923495.1:53144-67436 GCF_002207925.1 Prunus avium
TAGGCCTGGGCACGGTTCGGGTCGGGTCCAGATTTGGCCGACCCGTGGAGCTGAATCGATGGTGACTTCGGTTCTCGGATCGGGTCGGGTCCAGGTGAAAATCCGAAATTGAGCCAAACCGGAAATGGGCTCGGGTCTCGGGTCGGTTCTGCCTTTTGATCGGTTTGGGCTTGGGCCCAATTTTATATTTTCAAAAGCCCAAATTATATTTAATTTCAGCAAAAAAAAAGCCCAAATCGAATTATCTTTCAGCCAAAACCCTTTTTTTGTTGTCAAATTTCCAAAACCTAATAAGTTCTTATTAACAAGCCCAAATCACATTTTCACCTCTCTTTCAAATCCTAAAATTATGCAAATTCAACCTATAAAAATCCATCATTCCAAGCATGCAAATTCAATGTATAAAAGCAATCCATCATTCCAAGCATGCAAATTCAATGTATAAAAGCAAGCAATTACAAAATGAAACTTACAAACCATTACAAAATGAAACTTACAAACCATTACAAAAAATTACTTACAAATAAAGCAAGCAATCCAAATGAAACTTATGAAATATTACAACCCATCACAAAAATACACATAAAGTCTAAAGATAATATCCTTGCAAAAAATCAGCTGCCTCCATTCTTCCAAAAGCCTTAACAAAGCAACCTACATAACACTTAAAAGAATTAACACAAAGTTTCACCATAAACAAATCATAATTACAAATAGATTTTCCTATCCAAAGTCAGATTACAAACAGATTATAAACACAGTACAGATTATAAAAACATATTATAAAAACATATTACAAAAATAGATTATAAAAACATATTATAAAAACATATTACAAAAACATATTACAAAACCAGATTTAAACATATTACAAACACATATTACAAAAACAGATTTAAACATATTACAAACACGGATTTAAACAGATTACAAGAACCTCAACCACCAAATCAACAAGCCTAATTTAAAAGAAAAAAAAACCATATATTTAATTTAGAATAAACCCTAAATTCAAAGGAAGATGATGCTAGAATAAACCATAAATTTAATCACCTTTCACTGATATGAGAGAGGAAGAAATCGCAGGGCTGAAGGATCGCAGGGCTGAAGAATCGCAGGGCTGAAGGATCGCAGGAGAGGAAGAAATCGCAGGGCTGAAGGTGGCGCGATCGAGAGAGAGAGAGAGCTGATGCGGGTCGAGAGAAAGAGACCTGAGGCGGGTCGAGCTCGAGAGAGAGAGAGAGGTGAGGCGCCGATCAAAAACGAAGAGAAGAAGATTGAGGCGCCGCTTGGTCTTAGGTCAAAAACGAAGAGAAGGTTTCAGACTGAGTGAGAGAGAGAGAGACTGAGAGAGTAGCGTAAGGGTTACAGCAAAAAAAAAATTGCGTAAGGGATCTGGTGCAAGCACCCTCACACTTCCTCTTTTTTTGGCCAATCACACGAGGCCACGTGTAAATTATATATATATTTAAATATTACCGGTTCGGTTCAGGTCCACCGGTTTTGAAAAAATTAGAACTGAGAGCCGAACCGTGGACCTTCGGTTCGGTTCAGGTCCAGGTTTGACTTTTTCGGTTTGGTCAAAAAACGCTCTTTTTCGGTTTGGGTTGGGTTGGTTCGGTCGGTTTGATCGGTTTATCGGTTTTTATGCCCACCCCTATCATTTTCTATCAGTTGGAAATTTCAAACACCCAAGCCATTAGAAAACATAGTTTTCTTACCGTTTTCCACGTAAAATCTTTACCATAATTCAATTTAATTTTTCTTTTTTGATAAAATGATATTATAATTACTATAGGGAATCGAACTTGAGTACAAGATTGTGAACGCAATTTTCTGGCCAACTAACATATGTGCTCAGCATTCATTTTAATTGAGATAACATAGTTCATGCAAGCCCCCAACCTTCAATTTCCCCGTCAATGTGGAGACGAAGTTTTGTGAAAGCTCCTGGCCCATTGTCTAGACTCCAGCCCAACCAAAAAATTTAAAAATCTAGGTGCCAGCCCATAACAACTTAATCCAATTTATACGTGTTAATTCTAGGGTTGACAACTTGACAATGGGATGATGGATTTGATTCGGGGATTTCAGTAAGGGGAGTGAAAACAATGATTGAAAATTTGATCTTAAACATTCTCCCAAATATAAAATCCCCAAATCAAATTCCCCCTTTTCTCCCAAATCTGAACCTCCAGATTCTCAAATCAGGAATTCTCTCAACCCTAAACCCTTTTCCCAAATTCCCATTTTTCTCAACCTGACTAACGCTTCCTCTCCCTTGTTAAGAGATTGAAAAGAATTGGGGGCCACATCAGCTAATGAAACTTTGCTCAAATTTGACGGAATAACTAACTTGAGACGCTTATTGAAAGTATAGGTGGTATATTGAGACATTTCAAAAAACATGTGGTAATCTGAGACTATTTTGAAAGCATAGGGGTATATCCATAAATAAACCCATATCGTAGTTTCTTGAATTGGATTTTGCTTCCCTGGTCAAAAAGCTCATGAAGAAATTGGTCACTTCGAGGCTGGGAAGAAATTGGGGTTGGAGAGAGAGGGGAAGGGGGGGCGGGGGAAGAAATTGGGGTTGGAAGAGAGATTTGATATATTTTTTAAATTTTTTGTGTGAAAAGATATTTTTACCCATGCCAAGTAGGACCTGTCATTGCCATGTCATCATTTTTAACAGAAAAGTTGACTGAGATGACGAAAAAGACAATTTCTGAAAGTGGAGGCATAATTAAAGTACTACTGTAATAATTTAACAATATGAGGGACGAAAAGTAAAGTTTGGTCTTAGTCTAGGGACCATTGCTACAATTTTGCCTATTTTTTTAAGTGGCTAACTTTCGTAGACTCAGAGTTTTAATGACTTTAATCTCAGTGACATACTTTCATAGAATTTTATAGACTTTCATAAAGTGTGTCATACAATTTTACAGACTTTTGTTATTCTTAAATTTCAATTCATTACAAACCTTGATTGTGTGTGTGAGAGAGAAAACCCCCTTCACTTTCCTTAAAGGATCGGGTTTGGACTAGAGGTGGCAATTTCCAACATGACCCACACGGAAAATTAGTAGGTCAACTTGCACGATTAAATTTTCAAGTTATTTTCAAGTCAACCCACCATGACTCGTTTAATAAATGGGTAAGTTTTGGGTCAACTTGCCAATCCACTAAAATACATGTGTAAACCCACCAACCCGTTTCTTTGGTTCTTTATTTTCTTCATTTTTCTAATTTTTTTATTATTATTTATCTTTCTCAATCTTTCATATATTGAGATGTGGGTCCTTCAACCCAGGTCATTGTAAAACTAAGAAATGGCTCATAACTTCTACCGTCTATGTGGGAGCCATGAAAGAAAAGAAAAAACAAAATGAGCTTAAATAAATTTACTAGTTTAATTATAACTATCTGATGATGCAATGATGCAAACTGATTTTGAAGCAACCACAACGGTTTTGAAGCAATAAAGACGACGGAGATTTCCCCTCGTCTTTTTGTATTTTTGTAGTAGTTATCCAGTAGAAGTAGAAAGGAATTTCTGTATAGTCAGAGCCCTGCATCATTTTATGCAATGTGAGAAGCATGTAAATTGAAATTCTCTATATGCAGACTTTTCCTTTTGTGTTAGACTTCAGTACGCAGATCTTTCCTCCTTTGTTGTTTCTGTTCCTGTTCCTTGACTCTTCTGTTCTTTTAATTCCGTCACATCAGTTGTGAACTTGCGACACTAGCTTCCCCATGATTTGCGTTAAACGAATACCCAAAAGGCTATCAAACGTGGCCTCACTTGGGCAAATGGTTGAAATTAGGCCTGGGCACGGTTCGGGTCAGGTCCAGATTTGGCCGACCCGTGGAGCTGAACCGATGGTGACTTCGGTTCTCGGATCGGGTTGGGTCCAAGTGAAAACCCGAAATTGAGCCAAACCGGAAATGGACTCGGGTCTCGGGTCGGTTCTGCCTTTTGATCGGTTTGGGCTTGGGCCCAATTTTATATTTTCAAAAGCCCAAATTATATTTAATTTCAGCAAAAAAAAAGCCCAAATCGAATTATCTTTCAGCCAAAACCCTTTTTTTGTTGTCAAATTTCCAAAACCTAATAAGTTCTTATTAACAAGCCCAAATCACATTTTCACCTCTCTTTCAAATCCTAAAATTATGCAAATTCAACCTATAAAAATCCATCATTCCAAGCATGCAAATTCAATGTATAAAAGCAAGCAATTACAAAATGAAACTTACAAACCATTACAAAAAATAACTTACAAATAAAGCAAGCAATCCAAATGAAACTTATGAAATATTACAACCCATCACAAAAATACACATAAAGTCTAAAGATAATATCCTTGCAAAAAATCAGCTGCCTCCATTCTTCCAAAAGCCTTAACAAAGCAACCTACATAACACTTAAAAGAATTAACACAAAGTTTCACCATAAACAAATCATAATTAAAACAAGATGCAAGAAAAATACCTTCCAACATATCTTCATCACACTAAGAAGGGGGAGTCTTATTCAAATTTGTTGTGGATGTTTTACTCCCCATTTCTACAAAAAATAATAAAATAAATCAAACCAATTTGAGTTAGAACACATAAAAATGAGAAAATAATCGGATTCAAATATACTTATACAAATGAAAACATTACCCATTTCAATTGCTTCATAAAACTCCATCTCCTCAATGGTTGGCACATATTGCAATGAAGATATATCTTCGGACCTTATCCAATTTTGAGAGCAAATCAAAGCCTCAACCATCCTAGGAGACAATGAGCTTCGAAACGAGTCAATCACTCTCCCACTTGTGCTAAAACAAGACTCCGAAGCTATTGTGGAAGTAGGGATTGCAAGCACATCCTTTGCAATTGATGCCAAAGTAGGATACTTGAGCCCATTTATTCTCCACCACCCTAGTATATCAAACTCCTCATCAATGGATTCAAGTGGATCCAACAAGTACCTATCCACTTCATGTGTTATAACCACATTCTCACTCTCTTGTTGAATTTTTTTCCACTTTTCCATCATGGTTTTTCTTTTACGACCTCCAAAAACCAAAGAAGAGTCGGTTTCATTGTTAGTACTACCACCACTCTCATTGGTAGTACTAGTAGCACCCATATTGTTGCTACTAGGCTTATACACTTCATACATATTCATAAGAAGTTGTTTCACCTCATTTGTCTTTTGAGCCACCAATCTATCACAAGTAGGATCATTTTCAAATATTTCTTCAAAGATGTGCTTCAAATTGCGAAGCTTGAATCGGGGGTCAATCACAACTCCTATCATCAAGAATGGGTTCACTTTATGAAGTTCACCCCAATATTTATCATATTTCTTCTTCATTGATGCTGCCATATCATTTAAAAGAGTATCCATGGCTGTCCGTTCTTCAATAGGAATTGTAACATCATATCTATACAACTCCCGAATCTCCCCATCTATGGCAAGCAAGTCATGGAAGGTTGAGTGTGATGTTGGATGCAAAGACGCTGAAATTTTCAAAGTAACATCATAGAAGGTCTTCAAAAACATCACAAATGTCACGGCTTTTTCCCAATCTTCATCAATAGGTGGACCCACCCTCTTATTAGTCTTAGACTTTCCCTTCCCTTTCCCACTTCCTTCAATGCCTTCAATTCTCTCATCATCTCCTTCATCTTCCTTGAAGTACATTAAGTAGGAAGAATCGGGATCATCCCCCATTCTATCAAAAGCTTTTCGAAATTTCAATGCCGCATCAAGCATCAAATAAGTGGAGTTCCACCTAGTGGGCACATCCATCACCACCAACCCCTTGCACTCTATTTTTTCGGTCTCAACACACATTTTGAAGTAACTCAACCGAGAAGGTGAGGACCTCACAAACTTGACCGCATTACGGATTGCCACAATTGAGCTTTCTAATCTCTTCAAACCCTCCTTAACTATCAAGTTGATTATATGAGCACTACACCTCATATGCATGTGAACTCCTCCTAACACACTATTCGAATCTTTCCACCCATTTATCTTCTTCCTCACATATTCAATTGCCTTAGTATTGGCAGCTGCATTATCTGCAGTAATTGTGAGTATCTTCTCATGTCCCCAATCAACCAAACAATTTTCAAGCAATTTCCCAATGCTCTCCCACTTATGACTATCAATTACACAAAAATTTAGGATCCTTTTATGGATTTTATAGTCGAAATCCACAAAGTGGGCAGTCAACACCATGTAATTCACATTTTGAACCGATGTCCAAGTATCGGTTGTAAGGCATATTCTATGTGAACGAAGGTCAACTTTCAACTTCTCCTTCATTTTTGTGTACATTTCTAGAAATCTTCTTCCAAGAGTTCTACGAGAGGGTGGATTAAATTGTGGGCATGCAACACTACAAAATTCCCTAAACCCTTCACCCTCCACAAAGCTAAAAGGTAGCTCATCTCGAACCACCATCCTAATACAAGCATCCAAACAATCATCTTTGTTAAAATTCCTAGAAACAAGAGCATTACCCTTGGATGCATCAAATGCGAGCGTACGTGTGTTCTTATCCTTGTGCCTATAAGGATATTGCAAGCATTGTTTGTTTAGATGCTTCCACATGTTGCTAGTCCCATTTTTCTTGGTATCACTAGCATCATGAAAAAATTTCTTTAAATAGTCATCTCTTTCTTTACCTTTTTTTTATATATATATTTATTTACATTTTTACCTCGCTAGTTACTAGTTTCTACCACTTAGCGGGTCAACTCGATATGTCACTTGAAATCCGAAAATTAGAAGTTTACCACTTAGCGGGTCAACTCGATATGTCACTTGAAATCCGAAAATTAGAAGTTCAATCCGTATCGGGTTAGGATTGAGCATTGTTAACATGTATATGATCCTCACAAGACACGAACTCGGCACGACAAGAGCCATTGCCAGCCCTAGTTTCGACTTGGGGGGAGAAACAGAGAAAGCTGTTTAATTTGCTCCTCCGCAACAAACAATCACTGTTTCTCTGTAACCTCGAAACTACTTACTTGTAAAGTCTTTGATGTTTGCAACTCCTACCTCCACAAACCCAAAATCCTATCACAAATTTACAATGGTCTATACCCTTATTTCACTTTACACCCAAGGTTTCATCACTCAGAGACACATTCACTCCCTCTTTCTCTCTCTGTCTTTTCGGGAAATTGGCAAGGTTTCAGACCAACCTCTCTCTGGTGCTTTGCATGGCAATTTACAGCCCGAGGTGTACAATTTCCACTTTTTATTTATTTGACCCCAATTTAATGCTTTTCTTTCCTTCGCAAATGCATGCGCTGTTTACCTTTTCTGCCTGCCCTTTCTTCAGTTACAGCAATACTCTGGGTTTGTTAATCAGGAAATATCTCAGCATTGTTTGTTTTCTAAATTTAGGCTGAATGTTTTAAATTTGGTATTCTTGTAATGGTTTTATATCACTCTTGTATTGCTAATGATGCTCATCTAATACAAATATTGGAAAAAAGGAAGCAGGGGAACCCGCAAAGTTCAGTAATTTTTGCCCATTATGATATTCAATGACAATGTTTATTCATATGAGTGCCATGGATCATGCCCATTTAGAGTAAGGAAATGGATTTGTTAGGTTGGAGTGAAAATTAAAGGATTTAACCTCTCTCTCTCTCTCTCTCTCTCTCTCTCTCTTTTAAATGTACATTCAAAGTCCTGATCTTCTAATAATCTATTATTAAAGTTAACTAAGGGATTCACTTAACTCCGAAATGCTTTTTGCTGTAGTGATGCAACATCTAATTTTATCTGAATGAGACATACTGTAGATTTCTGTATAATGAATCAATGACTTCATGAGTTATAAGCTATGAATGTCAATCTTACTAATAGATGCCCATTGTATATGTTGTAATGATTTGCTGCCTCTCTTACTAGGACTACAATTGGTTCATGCTAAGAGAATAATATCTTTATCATGAGCTGTTGGATTTATTGTAAGCAACCATGGATGAAAAGAAGCATTTATTGCATTATTCGTGTTTCTTTGTTTTGGCTATAAATTATTTGTGTTTCTTTTCTCAAAGAAAATCAAGGAATGTGATTTGCAATGGCTTCTAAAATCAATGATCATGGCTACTGAAGTTAGCATTGCTAGATCATGGAGTTCATCACTGAAAGCCAATTATGCATTGTTTACATAAAAGAAGTTCTCTCGTTGGGATTTGTGTGAGTCCTGAATATGAAGACACCGGAAAAATTGAAATTTAAGTGATAAAATATCATTACAAGCACCATGTCCAACCAGAAGTAAATGGTAAGTTTACAACTTTCTCAATGTAAATGTACCAATGAACTGTATTCAAGTGAACTGTTGTGGCCACAACTACCACTATTGCTTCTTGGACTCTCATGTATAAGATTATGCACTGCTATAGCTTACATGCACAGCATTTCTTGGCAGATCTTATCTCAACCTTGGCATCAGTAAGACCATGTTAACATATAAATAGGATTTAAGCAGTATGCCTAACTTGCATTTGATTACACCTTCTACTTGGATGAATTACTATTACAAAATTATTTCTGCATCCTGTTATAGTATTCATCGTATTTAGAGTATGTTTTTGGATTATTAGTCACTATTATCATGAAAGGTAACAAGTTTATTTACTTGCTAAATATTGCAACTAGGTCATGACTAAATTCCGAAAGAATTTGCATACTGCGGGAGCGGGGTAAATGAATAATATGGAAATCTATATATCGGTACCCTTTATTTATTGGGGTCTCGCTCACTTAATCTCATTTCACCTACCACTTGTTGCAATGCATGAAGGCTTGAATTGCCAGGTTGACAGAAACTTTGCTGGTTGATGTGCTTTATAAGTTATCAGTTTCGTTCGCCTTCATTCAACAACAAAATTTCCGGTCTCTTTCCAAAGAGTGGCCTGGAGGGTTAATCGTAACCGGTGAGTTCCTTTGTTATGTATCTGGATAATCTTTTCAATTACCAATACTTTCACAATGTATGGCTTATTTTCACTTCATGACTTAAACCTAACAATTTGTCAACAACAGATTATATGTTGAAATAGGGAAAAATGCCTAAGCATTTCATCATATGAATTGCAAAATTGTGTCATCATAAAAAGTATATCTCCTTCCCTCACAATTTTATTAGAATGCATAATTTCAAGATACATTCAGAATTTGATCTTGGTATTATATGAAGGTAATCTGATTTGTTGTTCATCCCCAATTCCTTTGAGGGCTATAATCTTCCAAGCTGATGCATGTGGGCATACCTTTTCTTGCCCCAATTTAAGAGGGATCTTGACTTGTATTTTTCTAATTTTTTTGCTTTTTTTTTGTCCCCCCGATTCTCAGTGATTTTCTTACAATATACATGTTTGTTTCTTATGTGACTATCTCTTAGTAAACAGCACTGTCCAGCTTTCACATCATTAATCATATCTTTATCTAATCTAATCACTTAAGAATTCTATCTGAATTTTGTATGGTTATGATTGGATCTAGTTGACCACATGAATGAATTGTAGGAGCATTGGTAAATAAAATTTCAGCGTTTGACGTTGTGCCCTTTTGTATTAGTTTACTTTTTCCTCCTTTTTTAAATTCTTCATTGTCTTCTTGGTTACTTTGTTTTCTTTTGACCTTTTGTTCTCTATGCCTTTTCTTCTAATTATCTGTTGAATTATCCAGACCTAATATACATAGTTTATCTATGAAATTTAAAAGCTGCCTTGATAAGAAGATAGTTCAGTATGGTTAGGATGTGGCTTATTGGCTTGATCATGTTTGTGCTTGTTCTTCACTGGTTCCATTTTCATTTTTGTTTCTCTATTTTTGCTGCCTAGATATCTAGTTATAGGTTCAAACGTCTTATGTCACTGTGAGGACAGCTCTCGGGTACATTTACTTCCCAAGGGCACAGCCTGGGTTCAATTGCAGGCCATGTCCTCAGTTGCTTGTTTTATGTGCTGTTTATGATTTCAGAAGCATTTCTACGTGTTTCCTTTTAAGTGCTTTTACAAGTTTTGATAATTATTTAAAGTGTTCCTAGCTTTATGTTAAATGAACCAATGTACATGTGCTGTCATATACGTTTTCTGTATTCCAAAATTCCGTAATATCATTATAAAATTATTAGCTCAGAGAATGATATGCATGACTAGGAGAATAACTTGCAAGTGCAGTTTTACATGGAAGTATGCTGGGTCAATTTGATTTGGTTTTAAAATGATAATTGGTTATTGTAAGTGAGAATTGGAACTATTTTCCCAACATGAATATGGTATTAATTTTTAGTCAGTTTTGAGTACTGATATTGCTGTAAAAAGACAATTGTTTGTTAAGATTTTGTGTCAAGAGACATGGACAGGGAGCTTTATGTGTATCTACTATCGACATCTTGTGATGCCGTGGAGCATCTCCATTTGTAGAGTGTTTTTTTTTGGTCCAGACTTCAGATATTACAACTGTTTTGGAAATAGAAGTTTGGAAAAAGAAAGAACCTAAGCTGAAGTAGATCTCTCTGTTTTTCTATGCTCTGGATGTTGATATTTTTTCCTCCATTATAAGATACGACACAAAAACTTGACCTATTCGTATTGCAGGCGGATGCTTTTGGAAATCTGTCAAAGTGGTAGAATAGTGGGTTTCTCTTGAAGCAAAAGCCGTTAGAGCGCTTGGATAAAAGAGCCGTAAGAGCAGATAAACAATGGATAAATCTGTTGCGAAGTGTATCCCAAAACTTTCACGGAGGCAGAATGATAGTTGGTCTGATGTGGAAACTGTGGAAGATGTGCTTGCCAATATTCTTTCAAGGCTTCCAGTCAAGTGCCTCATACGTTCTAAGGCTGTTTCTAGACTTTGGCACAAATTGATTAGCAGTCCATATTTCACTAAATTGCATTTAATGCGGTCAAGAGAAAATGTGATCTATATACTTTATCCTTATATGGACGATATAAAAGAATTGCATTTGGTTGATGGTGATGGGGTAACCACCGAAGTAATCACTCTTCCTGGTTTTGAAAATGTTTCATCTCTTAGTATGATTTGTTCCTACAATGGGTTGATATGTTTCACCATTTACCCCTGGTTTCCTCACTTATATATGAGTCAACCGGTCGAGGAAGACTTGGAAATCCTAATCTGCAATCCCGCTACTCGTGAAATTCGGTTACTTCCAAGAGGTAGCCCAGCAGAACAGGAACTAGGCATTGGGGTTGCCTTTGGCCCAGGAACCAGTGATTATAGAGTATTTCGGTTTTTCTCCTCCATATTTGAAAAGCCAGTAGTCAGCCCTCAGTGTGAGATATTTTCATCAAGCACTGGAACCTGGAGAGGCATAGGTTTTGTTCAGCAATATCCTATGGGTGCAAATCACGTATTTTTTAATGGACAAGTTTACTGGTTTATTGCTTCAGAAGAAGATCATTCTACCCCTGGAAGCATTCTTTCAGTGGATATGGAGGACAGCTTTAAAACCATTGAACTTCCAGAAGAAGTCACTGCACACTCCTTCCTAATTATTCTTGAAGGTTTCTTATCGTTAGTTGCTGTCTATGATGATGATCTAATTATGGATGTATGGATGTTAAAGGATGCAAATGAATCTTATTGGGAGAAGAAGTGCAGTGCTTATATTGAACACGCTGTTGAAGAGTGCATTGACTCTGTAGCTGGAAGGAATAATGAATTTTTTTTCATAACTACAGAACATTATTTTATCTTTAATACCGACAGGACTACCTGGGAGCAACTTTATCTTCAGGAGGGGTTTGGACAGGATTCTCCTGTTGTTTTTACATACACAGAAAGCCTTCTCCCCTGTAAGTACTATAAATGCTTTCAATTCATAATATTTTCTAATGGTTGAAGTTCACTGACCATTATGTATCTTCTGCTTTAAACTAGTGGGTATTTATCTAAAAGCATTTTGATATTGCGAGATTTATGCAGTAGAATCTTATCTTAATCTGAACAAGTGGATGATCTTAACTTATAGATAGTGCAAACATTCTCAAATTTAGGCATGGCATGAACTACGCAGTTTCTTGGGTTTGTTTACTTATGAACTTCATCATCTTCTGACATGTCTTTGCATATGTTAAACAGGTAGCTGATTTCTGCATTTTGCAAGAGAGGAGGCAAATAAGCGAGAAGCATAATTTTGGTCATTTGCTGTTTTGTTTCCAGTTTGACAACATTTCTGGTGGGACTCTTATTTGTTTTGAAATTCTCTTTCTTTTGTTTTGTTATTTTACTTTTGCTCTTATGTACTTGTTGAGTAACAGATGTTTATGTATGGTTGTGTTGCTTCCTGGATATGTTGCCCTGTTAATTCTAACATGTGCTTGCTAGTTGTCTTTTCCATGGTAGTTCACGATGGCTAAGAATTCTACACGTCTGACATTTCGTTCTTTGGTTTCACAAGTCAGTTTTACAAGAGCGATAGGTTGTTTTTCAAGATCTCCCGCAAGGAAAACTAACAATATCCATCATGTTAACACCAACTAGTAATTCTTGTTTGCAAACCTATTAATCTCAATCAATTAGTTGGTGATCAACCGGGGTCCAAAAGAAGTCACCTTTCATGATAAAGTTTTCTAGATTACAGGTTAATAATTAGCCTTCAAAAGTTTACTTGAAGTGGTAACAAATTACTCAAGTATATGATGACATACTTGTTTCGGTATGACCCGTGGTCTTTTAGGAAAACTACTTCTTCTTTTCCACACTGATTGCTTCTAGAAGTTATAAGTGATAAAGAAGCACTCTCTTTAAACTACTGCAGAATGGGGAGGAATTTCCCTATGCAGAATGGTCGAGTACTGACTGGTCCCATGTGAGACTTGCAACTTCTTAAAAGTCGGGTCTTCCATATCACTAAGCAAACAGTAATCAAAGCAAAACACCCATAAATTTTTAGGGTTAATTATACTTTATTATTATGTGGTTACACCCTTAAGACATGTTAGTCTTTACTTTCTCAATTTTTACAATAACATACCCCGATCTTTTAAATTTGTTATAATGTGGTTTTGTCGTTAGGGTTTTTGTCAGATCTCGCCATTAGGGTTTTTGTCAGATCTCTCCGTTGTCAGATCTCGCCTAAACCCTAGCCGTGTTCACAGGTTTTTTGTATTCTTTAAACTCCTCATATCGAATTTCTCGTATTTTTTCCCAAATCCAAATCCCTCAAATCTAAATCCTCGTATCGAATTTTCTTGAACCACAAACCTTGAATCAAATCCCTCATCTTGTATTCCTCATATTTCCATATCTAAATCCTCGTATCGATGTTTTTTTTGAAACACAAACCCTGAATCGAATTCCTCGCATCGTATTCCTCATATCCTTGTATTGTATCCTCGTATCCTAAATCAAATTCCTCGTATCCTCGTATCGTATTCCTCATACCGCCTTGTTCAGATTCAGATCTTCATACCCACATCCTCATCTACTCTTATCCTGAAACCCTAAACACATCTTTTTTCTCTTATTCTTAAATCCTTCCGCTGCCATAGATATCGTTTCCCAAACCAGCGAATTCACTTCCTCATCCCCCCTTAGTTCTTCGAACATGGAGAAACTGCTTCAAAACTACCAGTCGTCAGTGGAAAGCGACTGGTAGTCAGAGAAGCTGTTTCAAACCGACCGGTCGCCAAAATCCAGCGACCGGTCACCAGAGGAAAACGATCAGTTTTCTCCACGCTGTCAAAATCGGGAGGAGGAAATTGAACCGTCTTATGAGATTTTGCCCGCTTAAGCTCCAGTACCACACCACCCATTGAGATGAATCACAAGTTGTGTGAAGACATGGACCAAGAACAAACCAATAAGGAACAGTATCAAACGCCTTGTTGGAAGGTTGATATACCTGACACACACAAGACCAGATAGTGCATATGCTGTGAGTGTGGTTAGTCAGTTTATGCATTCACCCAATATTTCTCATATGAATGTTGTTGATCGAATCTTAAGATACTTAAAGTCAGCCCTTGGAAAGATTTTAATGTTCTCAAAACATGAAGATCTTGAAGTTTTCGGATATACATATGCTGATTGGGTTGGGTCCATTACAGATAGAAGCTCTACTTCTGGTTACTTTACATTCGTGGGAGGTAACCTAGTCACTTGGCGGAGTAAAAAATAAAATTTGGTCTCTTGGTCTAGTGCAGAAGTAGAGTATAGAGGAATGACTCAAAGAGGTTGTGAATTATTGTGAATCAGAAGACTCTTGACAGAATTGGGTTTCAAGC
>NW_018923495.1:67873-82350 GCF_002207925.1 Prunus avium
TTGGAAGGTAGTGGTCATGGGGGACGGGGGCGTTGGGTGGTTGCGCTGTAGTGGAGGGTAGTTGTGGTATGGGTTTGAAGGTTGGTGTTGGAGCTTGATCGGGAGAACGCAGAGAGAGAGAGAGAGAGAGAGAGAGAGAGATTTTTTTTTAAAAATAAATATTTTATTCGTATTTCAATCAATTTAAAATTAACAAAAATTGAAAAATGTGAGATCCACAGTGCCACGTAGGCAACTAACGACGAGATTTGATGGAAACCCTAATAGCGAAATCACATTGTAACAAATTTAAAAGACTAGGGTATGTTATTATAAAAATTGAGAAGGTATGGACTAATATGTCTTAAGGGTGTAACCACAAAATACTAAAGTGTAATTAACCCAAATTTTTATCAATAAGAAATTCTGCAATGTCATTGGTATGATCATTTTGGAGATCATTTTGGCATGACACTCAAAGGTAAACCATCATATATCAAATGGAGCTGGCTTTGGGACAAAGAGGTTGGCCTTGTATTCATATAGCCCTTCAGCATAGCATTGCTTGAGAGCAAGGTGGTCCTTCATTGTTTGTTCTTAAATTTGCACCTGAGCTTACAGAAATGAGAAATGAAGAATCTGCAGACTTCAGGTAGGGAAAACATTTTCACCAGTTGGGAAAGAAACATGAAGGTAATAACATGAAAAGCGGATCCAACTGAGTTTCCCAAGGTTTTGACAAATTGCTGATGGGGCATGACAGCCCTAATCCCTGTTTCGAATGCTATTGCAGTGGATTGTAGAGCAATATATGTAAGAGCAGCAGCACTTGTGAAATAGTAAACATAAGAGGACTTGTTGCTGTTGACAGCTCCCCAGAACAGAAGGCAAGATGCAATTATTGAGCAAGTCATGGCAATGCTGTCTGTGATGATGAACCACTTGAAATCATTATTTGACTGCAGAAGAGCCTCCCCTTGGTCTGGTCCTACATTATTGTTGTAGCCTCCAGGCATTGTGAAGGCAGCTGCAAATGTCACAGTTGTGATAAGAGTTGTAACCATCAAAAGGGTCTGACCCATTTGCATGTAAGTTTGCACTGCATTGGCTTCTTCTTGTTCTGCTCTTGGGGAAATCTTGAAGTTGTCCAAACATGAATTTCGGGTACCAAGATGTCCCCAAATTTCTGGGATAATGTTCTGCAATTTCTACCAGATGAACAGTTGTAGTTTGTTAAGAATTATAACCAATTATACAAAGGATATTAATTATGTAGTTATCACTCACCCTGGGAGATGTAATACTGGACTCTTTAATTGACCTATCAATGTCAAATGCGGCTTGACCACATTTGTTCTTGGAACTTTGATGCACTCTTCCATCCCACATCAAGTAATACACAATCCAAGTTTTTCTTTCCATGGTGGCGAGATGCAAAGGCGTGTTTCCATTGACGTCGGGCTGATTTATGAGGCACTCCAGTTCTGGTGTTTCTAGTATATACCTGACCACATTTGCCTGGCCACCAACGATGGCCATGTGAAGAGCATTCTGTCCATATTGGTCACAAATTTCTCCCGAGTCTGGGCAATGTCGAATGATCTCTCTAATCACACTGGTATGACCTTTGTTAGCTGCAACAAGAATTGGTGAATGGCCCTCTTTGTCCAAAACATATGCAATGGACGTATCAACTTCTAGTAATCGTTTAACCATTCTATGTTGGCCAAGGGATGCTGCATAGTAGAGAGGAGTTCTCCCTTGGTGATCAGTTTCTTTGATCAGCTGCTGTTTGAACCGTAGGAGTACTTCCACGATATCTTACGATGACAAAAATTGATTTGAGTTTAAATAAGAAAATACAGAAGTTGTGAAACTAATACGCCCCTATGTGCAAAATATATACATATATATATATATATATATATATATATATGTGTGTGTGTGTGTGTGTGATTGGAATTTTATTCTATGCAACTTCAAATACGAAACGCATCTATCTGAAGTCAAAGTCCATAAAGAATTGCAAGGAGTTGGATATTATAGTAGTTGCTGAAAGTGTGTGCAAATTTAAAGCATCCATTGCTAAAACAGTTAGAACAGAACTGGGCCAAAGTATGACATACCAAAATGCTTCTCAACAACAGCAGCATGCAAGGCTGTTTGGCCATTTGACCCGCCATGAACTGATGATGCAGTTGATTTTAAAATCTGATTCAGAATCTCAAACATTCCTCCTCTAGCAGCCAGGTACAATGGAGACTCGCCCGCATCATTTTCAATAGACGACAATTTAGGGTCAATTGTAAGCAAGAACTCAACCAATTTAATGTGACCATTCCTCACAGCTTCATGTAAAACTGTGTTTCTCCCCCTATTTCCCGTTCTCAGTGTCTCAAACATGCCATTATTCTCATTCCTGAAGTCTGTCTGTGACATGAACGGAATTTCTCTGACCAGATCATTGAAGATAGAGAAGCAACCAACCCTTGCAGCCACATGTAAAGGAGTATCTCCATCTAAGTTTTGCTGTGTGAGAAAGGATCTGCATCTGCTATAAATCTCAGCCACAACCTTCTTGTGTCCAAATTGCACGGCGATATGGAGGGCTGTGTTTTCTCGGGGTGTAAGTTGATATAGTAGGCTTGGATTTTCATTAAGAAGTTGTTTGAGGAAGCAAATGTCACCTGACTTTGCAGATTTGTAGAGCCTTGGGTCCATGGAATTTTGGGAATTAGCAACTAGTACATAATCTGTGGATGGTTTATTCATGGCCTTGTGATTTTAAATAGCAGTTGTGAAAGAATATATAAACTCACCAACCCATCTTAGTTTTGCTGTTGACAATCAAAAGTGTGCAATGGTTCATTGACTTCTAGTTTCTTGCCGCCTTTGAAAATGGTGATGTGATTTTCAAGACAGGTGGAGGAACGAAATACACAGTAAAATTCAAGCCAAGCTGACCACCACATAGTTTTCACTGAGGCAGGAGCAAGTCAAAGTCTGTGAGGTCTACATGAAACTTTCCAAGAGGGTCATGTGGTTGATCAATTCAACTCCAGTCATTCTAAAACTAAGAAATTGGTCATAAGTATAACTAACTGGTGTAATGTAAGATAGCAACAGAAGTATTTAACCAATTAGGTTATTTATAAGCCAGAAGTAGAAAGCAATCATTTTAATATGCTGGAAGAGAGTTAAAAGTCAAAGCCCTGTATTATTATTTTCTGCACTGTGAGAAGCATGAAACTAAAATAATGTCCAGTCGAGGAAACTTTGATCCTTTTGAAGAGGTCAAGCTTGCTGCGCTTGCTAAGCTTAGGATTAAGCCTAGATGCTTTATATAAATATAGCTTTTCTATGTGACTCTGTAATATCTAACCCATCATCATTGCATCCCATAACATAAGTACGCCGATTTTTAAACATTTGATTATATCATGGATAGTTTCATTGTTTAAAGGAAATCTCTTTTGCCGATTTTTTAATCACAGTTAGATGACTAAGTGTTATCTAATTTGGCTAATTTTTTGCAAGGGTGATCCCTGAATGTTGACCTAAAAAATTAACATTCCTAATCATGAGAGGACGTTGTGCACTGGACCCAAATGAGTGGTTAGTGTCGTTTAACTTACTAATCTGTTAACTGTCAAGAGCTGATGTAATACTCTTTTTTTTTTTTTTTTTTTGAAATTCAGCGATTTGGGGAGGGGGGCACTTTTCGAGATTTTCTATTTAAACCCCACACTTCTCTTTCTTCACCCGATGTTCTAAGTTCACCTCAACTTCTATTTTAAATTTTCACAATTTCTAAGAAAACCCCCCTATCTTCCCAAACTACCCTTAAATACCCCCCCAGTTGGGGAAAAAAAAAAAAAAAAGAGTTTTTCTATTTAAACCCCAGGGGAGGAACCCCTTGGTCGAGCTAATGTATCTATATATATAAAGCAAAAGGCAGAGAATGGTGAAACATTCAAAATACATGAAAATACCCTTGGTTAATGCAAACATTAAGAATTGAAATTATTAATTAAATGAGGATAATATGGTAAATTCACACTTTTTCATATTAAAAAATTTAAAATTAAAAGAAAAATCAGATAATGCATCCTTTTTTTATGGAACACAACTAACCATTATCTTTTTTAATTCTAAAATAAATTTTAAAAAAAACCTCTCGCAGGCACGGAAGTGCGTGCGGAGAGGCTAGTACTTATTAACAGTATACTTCAAAGTAGAAACCCGTTGCAATTGAACTTAAGCCATGATTGATGCAGCGGCACTCGAGCAAGGATGTTGGAAAACACGAAACATGAACCACCAAGCCCCGTTTAGTCTAAGAATACCCGAAACTTGGCATAAAAGATAGAATAAAATACTCAAACCCGTTAATTCTAAGAATACCCAGATTATGAGCAAAGATGAGGGAACAATCTCTTTGTTTTCAATTTCAATTATCAACAACCACTCCCTTGAGAAATATGAGCATACAAGTATTTAAAGACTTAATCTCTCATTGCATACATTGAACTAGCACCTAAATTAATAACCCATTAATCCAGAAACATTAAGCCCCATCCAAATAATTACGACTCTAGCTATTCCATTCCAAACACATGGAATTTATTAGAAGCCAAAACAAAACGTTCATGCATTGAACTTATTAATGCTTTTGATTCAAATGCCCCATAAACTTTAATGGCTCTTTATCTGCATCAGATTTTCATTAAAATAATTAACAGCAGCCAAACATTTGCACTCTCTCTTCTAGGATCCATATTTTTCCTAATAAAGCAGCCAAATATGCCCTAAACAAAAGGTTTGGATCAGCAACCATATAATTTTATACACAGATGACAGTCTTTGAGTGGTTCGGTTAAAGAACTGGGAACAGTTGAGATTCTATTTGACATACAATTACATTCTTTTTTCTGAAATTCGTTTATGTATCTTGGAGTACAAGGTTCACAACTTCTAATCTCTAAACCCGAAAAGAGAAAAAGAAAAACATCAACTACATGAAATAATATTGAGTTACAAAATACATCACAATTGTATAATATTGTGGCAACTTGTAATCCCTAAGACCTTATACAGCAGAATTTTTCATCAAATAATGTGACAGATGTGCTGATTAGGAGTTGAACTAAAAAGTAGTGCAGAATGCACTTATCCTTCATTGCTTGTTCTTAATTTTGCAACTGAGCTTATAGAGATGAGAAATCAAGAATTTGCAGGCTTCAGGTAGTGAAAGCGTTTTCACCAGTTGGGAGAGAAACAAGAAGGTACTAACATGAAAAGCAGTTCCGACTATGAGTTCCAAGGTTTTGGCAAATTGCTGATGGGCCATGACAGCCTTAATCCCTGTTTCGAATGCTATTGCAGTGGATTGTAGAGCAATATATGTAAGAGCTGCAGCACTTGTGAAATAGTAAACATAAGAGGACTTGTTGCTGTTGACAGCTCCCCAGAACAGAAGGCAAGATGCAATTATTGAGCAAGTCATGGCAATGCTGTCTGTGATGATGAACCACTTGAAATCATTATTTGACTGCAGAAGCGCCTGCCCTTGGTCTGGTCCTACATCATTGTTGTAGCCTCCAGGCATTGTGAAGGCAGCTGCAAATGTTACGGTTGTGATAAGAGTTGTAACCATCATAAGGGTCTGACCCATTTGCATGTAAGTTTGCACTGCATTGGCTTCTTCTTGTTCTGCTCTTGGGGAAATCTTGATGTTGTCTAAACATGAATCTCGGGTACCAAGACGTCCCCAAATGTCTGGGATAATGGTCTGCAATTTCTACCAGATGAACAGTTGTAGTTTGTTAAGAATTATAACCAATTATACACAAAGGATATTAATTATGTAGTTATCACTCACCCTGGGAGATGTAATCCTGGACTCTTTAATTGACCTATCAATGTCAAATGCTGCTTGACCACATTTGTTCTTGGAACTTTGATGCACTCTTCCATCCCACATCAAGTAATACACAATCCAGGTTTTTCTTTCCATGGTGGCGAGATGCAAAGGCGTGTTTCCATTGACATCAGGCTGATTTATGAGGCACTCCAGTTCTGATGTTTCTAGTATATACCTGGCCACATTTGCCTGGCCACCAACGATGGCCATGTGAAGAGCATTCTGACAAAAATTAAGTCTCAGTTTAAATAAGAAAATACAGAAGTTGTGAAACTAATATGACCCTATGTGCAATATATATATATATAGGGGGCAGATCGGCTCCACATATATATGCATTTGTGTGTTTGTGTGACTGGAATTTTATTGAAACTTCAAATACCAAACGCATCTATCTGAAGTTAAAGTCCATAAAGAATTGCAAGGAGTTGGATATTATAATAGTTGGTGAAAGTGTGTGCAAAGTGAAAGCATCCATTGCTAAAAAAGTTAGAACAGAACTGGGCCAAAGTATGACGTACCAAAATGCTTCTCGATAGCAGCAGCATGCAAAGCTGTTTGGCCATCTGACCCGCCATGAGCTGATGATGCAGTTGATTTTAAAATCTGATTCAGAATCTCAAACATTCCTCCTCTTGCAGCCAGATACAATGGAGACTCGCCCGCATCATTTTCAACAGTCGCCAATTTAGGGTCCATTGTAAGCAAGAACTCAACCAATTTAATGTGACCATTCCTCACAGCTTCATGTAAAACTGTGTTGCTCCCCCCATTTCCCATTCTCAGTGTCTCAAACATGCCGTTATTCTCATTCCTGAAGTCTGTCTGTGACATGGAATGAATTTCTCTGACCAGATCATTGAAGATAGAGAAGCAACCAACCCTTGCAGGCACATTTAAGGGAGTATCTCCATCTAAGTTTTGCTGTGTGAGAAGGGACCTGCATCTGCTATAAATCTCAGCCACAACCTTCTTGTGTCCAAATTGCCCGGCGATATGGAGGGCTGTGTTTTCTCGGGGTTTAAGTTGATATAGTAGGCTTGGATTGTCATTAAGAAGTTGTTTGAGGAAGCAAATGTCCCCTGACGTTTCAGATTTGTAAAGCCTTGGGTCCATGGGATGTTGGTGTTGAGCAACTAGTACATAGTTTATGGATGGCTTTATTCAAGGCCTTGTGATTTTAAGTAGCAGTTGTGAAAGGATATATAAACTCATCACCCCATCTTAGTCTTGCTGTTGACAATCAACAGTTTGAAATGGTTCATTGATTTCTACTTTCTTGCCTTGTTTGAAAATGGTGATGCAATTTTCGGGACACATGGAGGAACGAAATCTGCAGTAAAAGTCAAGCCGAACTGACCAACATATAAACTACAGCAGAACATCACAATCCAATTTGAAAATATACATAACTTCTGTTGGGACGAGTTTTCACTGAGGCAGGCACAACTCAAAGTCTTTCGTGAGGTCTACATGAAGCTTTTCAAGAGGTTTATGCCCATTTCATTCTCTAATCTGTCATGTGGTTGATCAATTCAACGCCAGTCATTCTAAAACTATGAAATTGGTCATAAGTATAACTAACTGGTGTAATGTAAGATAGCAACATGAGTATTTAAACACCAATTGGTTTCTTTAGAAGCCAGAAGCAGAAAGCAATCACTATAATATGCTGGGAGAGAGGTAGAAGTCAAAGCCCTGTATGATTTTCTTCTGCAATGTGAGAAGCATGAACTAAAATAATGTGCAGGTAGAAAAGACTTTGCTCCTTTGGAAGAGGTCAATCTTGCTAAGCTATATAAATAATATACCTTTTCTAGGTGACTATGTAATCTCTGACCCATAATCATTAGATCACATAACATAAGGCCTCATTCCTCTAGAATTAGAATTCTCTCTAGTCAATCAGAAAGTTGTTCGGTGTTTTTTCCCCTCATGCTCGAGCAATTTTTGGGTGGTATTTCCTTGTGTCGTAATTTTACCAATAATATAACACGTATGCTTGTTGAGGAGTGCTAAAGCTCTAATTAGTTAGTAAGTTTTTTTTTTTTTTTTTGAAAGAGAAGAATTTCATTGAACTTGCATCAACACTTACAGTAGAATCAATTGGCAAAACAGAGGGCTAAGAGTGGCCTCATTAAAACCTTGCCATATAAAACCCCCAAAGGAGGAAAATCCAGTCAAGGAAAAAGAGTACCACAGCACCTCCAAATAAACAACAGAGGAAACCATTAAAAACACTGTTAAGTCTGCATCCTATCGCTCTCTAGCACCTGCTCCAGCCAAGGGGGGGCAATATCTTCCCAAAAAAACAGCAGACCTTTCTTCAATCCAAACTGGGCCAGTGCATGTGCAGCCCCATTGCCATCGCGAGGTTGAAACACCACATCAACCACCCCATGATCTGCCATTAATCATCTAATATCCTCCACCACATTACCCAAATTACTCCGCCATTCCAAAGCTCCCTTGAGCATCGCCACTGCTTCTTTGGAGTCAGTTGCAAGCACAAACTGAGTATAGCCTTTAAACCCCATCATCAATAACCCTTCCCTCAATGCCACCAACTCAATGCCTAATACATTCAGCCCAAGTGGACCAAAGGTAGCAAACCCACATATGAATCTCCCTGCATTATCTCTACAACAGCCCACAAACCTCTCATTTCTCCTTCACGGTCCAAAGCACTATCACAATTAAGAATAATGGTATGCAGAGGCAGTCGATCCCATTTGATTTGCCGAGACACCCCAGACAGCTGGGGCCGCGCCAAACAAAATTTGTAACTTCCATATGGCTCACAAAATCGTTCACTTTTTAGGTCATCATTTGAAACTGTTAAACCACACGCACTCATCTAGGAAGAAGAATCTGAAACGGATTCTTCTCAATCACAATAGTTGACTTCCTCTCCAAATATTTTGTATTTACTGCCATTCAAGGCTTTTACCGTTTATATCTTTATTGTGCAATTATAAATATTGTAATATTTACACAAAGGAATACAATCAGAATTCAAACTTCTACATGGTATCAGCCTAAACGATCCCTTTTTCTCTTCCAAGCGATAGCCTCTTCCCTCTCTCTCTCTCTCTCTCTTCAGCCGAACCCTCATGGCCTCTCTATCTTCCTCCTCCTCCCTTCCTGGTCCCCACTCCTCCCATTTCATCAAGCTCATCGACACCAACTACCTCCTCTGGCTTCAACAAATCAAACCTTTTCTCATTGGTCACGGCTTGTGGAAATATGTTGATGGCTCCTCTCCTCAACCTTCTCCCTTTCTGCCTCTACCTGCATCCTCTCCTACCCAAGAATCTGCTCCTCCTCAACCTAATCCTGCCTACGAAACATGGTTTCAACAAGACCAACTCATTGTCAGTTACCTCACCAGCACTCTATCTGAATCAGTGTTGTCTCTCACCATTGGTTGTGACTCCTCAAAAACAATTTGGGACTGCTTACAACGCCACTTCTCTCAGACTTCGGTGGCCAGCGAATCCATCCTCCGTTTTCAACTCATGGACCTGCAAAAAGGAACACAAACTGTGGACCAATACCTTCGTCAAGCCAAATCTATTGCGGACTCTCTTGCTGCCATCAATGAGCCCGTCTCCAATAAGGATCTTGTCACTGGCGTTCTTCGTGGCTTGGGTCCTGATTACAAAATGCTGGTAACTACTCTTTTAAATTTTCCCCCTCTTCCTGATTTTGCTGACCTGCATGCTCGATTGCTCTCATATGAAGCTCAGACTCCTCGCACCGATCCTGTTCACACCAGCCAATCCACGGCTCTCATGGCCACTCAGTCTCAACCATTTTTCTCTCACCGTGGTGGCTCTTCTAATCATGGCACTGGACGTGGCCGCAACGGTGGTCGTGGCGGTCGCGGCGATGGAGGTCGGGGTTGGAACTCACAGCAGCATCAGTTCCAACTGTGGTCTTCCAATGGCTCCTCTAGCCCCTATCGTGATTGGCAGCAGCCGTCCAATCCTGCCTGGGCCACTAACTGGCAGCAGCAATCCCAGTCCCCTCCCTCATGGCCCACTGTCAACAGCACCCGGTCCCAGGCACCTGGCCTTCTTGGGACCCCATGGTGCCCCACATGCAACACTGCTCAACACACTCACGCAACATGTCCCCATCGCTTCCGTGGCCCTGAAACTTTTCCTCCATTTGGGGGTGCACAATTTCTCCAACCTCCTGAAAATACCTGGAATCTCGACACCGAAGCAACCCATCATATGACTAGTAATGCCACCAACCTTCAGAACCCCCAATCCTACATGGGTAATGACTCCATTTATTTAGGTAACGGTGATTCTCTACCTATTTCATCCACCGGTACTCTTCCTATTTCTTTAGGCTCTTCTGCATATTCTCTTCGTAATGTTTATCATGTTCCTTCCCTCCATACAGTGGCGGACCTGTGCAGGCGCAAGGAGGCGCGCCCGCACCTCCGGTCGCTGGAAATCGCCATTACAGGTGCTGGAGTTGCACCTCTGCTGCAGACCAGCGACGCACAACAGGTGTTTGATGAAATGCGCAAAAGACTTGGGCGCTGCGCAGCGCGCGCGCGCTCCTTTTTTTTTAACGAAGCCTGGCCAAAACGACGTCGTTTTGGACCAGGGTTTTTTAATTTAATTAAAAAAACGGAAATTGATGCTGTGTGTGGGCTTTTTGTGGGTTTTTTCAAAAGGGCTTCTATTTCCTTACTTAAATGGGACTTAATTGGGAGTTCTCTTTATTCAATTGGGTTAGTTCCTTAATTAAGTAGAATTGGGAATTCTCTTTATAAAAGACCAATTTAACATCACCCAATTTCATCAAAGTGTGTGTGCATCACAATAATTTTTTTTTCTTATTTAGCTGTCTCTATACAGTTATGGAACGATACTTTCAGAGAAAGAGATCAAATCCTCCTTCAAATAATCCAGCTAGTTCCAATCCTTCTTCAAATAATCCTGCTAGTTCAAATCAACCTTCAAATAATCCGGCTAGTTCCAACCCTCCTTCAAATAATCCGCCTACTTCACATCCTCCCTTGAATAATTCGGGTAGTCCAAAACGATCAGAGGTCACTGAGTTGGATGAAATATTGGCTACTCTTCCTGCAGACCCTGGACTTTGACCTCCAATGACTTATTATAATCCCAATTTTCGAGAAAAAATCCGAAGAGCCTATCTACAAAGGGGTCCTTGTCAGCCTTAATTAATTATGAATAACATTAGTATTCATGGGTCCTTGTAATCGACGTTTTCTTGTGAATTGGTTTGATTCATTTGTTTGGTTGGAGTATAGTAAAGAGAAAGATGCTGCATTTTGTCTTCATTGTTATCTTTTTAAATGCGTCTTTGATAAACAAGGAAAGGCTGGAAGTGATGTCTTCACTGAGAAAGGGTTTAAAAATTGGAGGAAGGGACCCGAGAATTTTAGGGACCATGTCGGACAAGTTGGAAGTCTTCACAATAAAGCTACACAACATTGTACAGATTTAATGAATCAGAAGCAACACGTTGAAACCATTGTGATCAAGCAGACAGACCAAGCTCATATTAATTATCGCATTCTATTAACTGCCGCACTTGATTGCACTAGATATTTATTGCGACAAGGTCTCCCTTTTCGTGGCCATGATGAAAGCGAAACATCTAGCAATAAGGGTAATTATGTTGAGCTTTTGCAATTTCTTGCCGATCATGATGAGAAAGTTCGTGCCGTTGTGTTTGAGAACGCTCCAAAGAATCTCAAGTATATTGCTCCTAAAATTCAAAAAGAGCTTGTCAATTCTTGTGCCGCTGAAACCATTGATGCAATTATTAGTGATATGGACGATGCATTCTTTTCTATATTGGTAGATGAATCACGTGATGTTTCAATAAGAGAGCAAATGGCGGTGGTGTTGCGTTATGTGAACAAAAAAGGGCAAGTAATTGAAAGGTTTGTAGGTATCCAATATGTCTCTGATACGACTAGTAGCGAATTGAAAGAAGCAATTGAGCAGTTGATTTCTTCAACAAATTTGAGTATGTCCAGGCTACGAGGACAGGGGTATGATGGTGCTAGTAATATGAGAGGTGAGCTCAATGGTCTTAAAACACAGATTTTGAGAGAATATCCTCAAGCATATTATGTCCATTGTTTTGCACATCAACTACAACTAGCTCTTGTAGCCGTGGCAAAGGGAAATGAAAACATTGCTACTTTCTTCACAACGGCTAGTAGTGTCGTTAATATTATTGGAGCATCGTGTAAGCGTCGTGATGCACTTAGAGAGCAACAACAAAAAGATATTATGAAAGCTCTTGAAATTGATGATCTTGAAACGGGGCAAGGGTTAAATCAAGAGACTACTCTCAAACGTCTTTGTGATACAAGTTGGAACTCACATTATGATACTTTACTTAGTATTAATACTATGTTTCAACCCCATGATGAAGGTGCTTGAATGGATTGTTGATGATGTCGACCAAGATAATTTAGGTGAAGCAAATAGGTTGTTAAAAGAAATACAAACTTTTGACTTTGTGTTTCACCTATATTTGATGAGATTTATATTGGGAGTCACAAATGATTTGTCAAAGGCATTACAAAAGAAAGATCAAGATATTGTGAATGCGATGATGTTGGTCCAAAGATGTAAGCAAAAGCTACAATCCGTGAGGGATGATGACTTTAATAATTTGCTTGGCGAAGTATCAAGATTTTGTGGCAACAATGATATTGACGTTCCTAACATGGATGATTTATTTGTACCACAAGGGAGATCACGACGTAAAGCTCAGAAAATCACAAACCGCCATTATTATCGTGTGGACCTATTTCTTACTATCATTGATAAGAAACTAGTGGAATTGAATAATCGCTTTACATAGGTAAATACTGAATTGCTCATTTGTATGGCATGTTTGAGTCCGGCTTATAATTTTGCAGCTTTTGACAAACAAAAAATACTTCGTTTTGCTAAATTTTACCCACAAGAATTTAATGACCGAGACCTCATGAAGCTTGAAGATCAACTTGGGCTTTATATTGTTTATATGCAGAGCAGCACAGAGTTTTCATCATTGAACGGAATTACTGATCTGGCCGAAAATTGGTGAATACAGGAAAGAGTAGAATATAGAACTATGTGTATTTACTTGTTACATTGGCTTTAGTTTTATCTGTTGCAACTGCTTCGGTTGAGAGAGCTTTTTCAGCTATGAATATTGTGAAAACACCATTGCGTAACAAAATGGGGAATCAATGGTTGAGTGATAGCTTGGTTGTTTACATTGAGAAAGATGTTTTTTCTTGTATTAGTAATGAAAATATAATGCGACGTTTTCATGATATGATACCTCGTCGGCAACAATTGTAGGTTAATTGTAATGTTATTTTTTTAATTAATTATGAATAACATTAGTATTGTTTAAATGATAAGGATGTTTCGTTTTTTTTTTTTTTTTTTTGAGCTCTTAGTTTTTAAAAATTGCACCTCCGCTGAAAAATTCATGGGTCTGCCGCTGCCTCCATACTAATCTTCTTTCCATAGCTTGCTTTACTCGTGATAATTCTGTCTCCTTTGTATTTAATCCCAATTCTTTTCAAATTTATGACTTACAAACTGGTATTCTTCTTTTTCAGGGCCCATGTAAAGATGGTCTCTATCCTATCTCATTTCCATCCGCCTCCCCCGTCAAGCATGCCTTCGCTTCCATTAATTCCACTGCTTGGCATCGTCGTCTTGGTCATCCATCTTCCGCTGTTTTGTCTCGTCTTTCTTCTTCATTAGGTTTCAAATTAAATAAGGAATTTTGTAAGACTTGTGCCCTTGGCAAATCTACTCAATTACCATTCTCTACTAATGAAATTCATGCCCACTCCTCTTTTTTAATTATTCACTCTGATGTTTGGATGTCCCCTGTTCCTTCTACAACAGGTTTTCGGTATTATGTCTTATTTACTGATGAATATTCGCGGTGATCGGTTCATAATTGTATATCATTTTGTACCCTTCTAGCTTATGATTTGGTTATGTTTTTGAGTTAAACTTGTGCTTTTAATCTTTTTTGTGTTTATCTTTCAGTTTATTGAGCTTTAGGTAACAATGATGGCTTTGGATAGGAAATGATGCAATCCATGCATTTTAAGGCCTGATTTGGGTGAATGGAAGAAGAGCTTAAAGACAAACTAATTTTGGCTACAAACCCTTGCCAGCCCAGTTTCGTAGGTCAACTTCTTGGCCTTGGATCAGCATGCTCTGGGGCTCGGATGAGATGAAGATCTTCATACAAGTTGTTCCAATGGGTGTGTACTATGACATATCCAAATTTCAGCCCAATTTAACATATCTGGAGTCCTTAGCCCGTCCAACACTGAACCCTGCTCAGGAGGATTTGCAGCTGCCAGCTTTTAGCCATGTGCCTCCTTTTAGCCATAACTGACTTTGTACCCAACATAATAAGTGAAGTAGGGAGGCATTCCAGCTATGAAATTCTAAAAGAGCAAGTTGGTACATAATGGAGCTATTAAAGAGAAAGCATGTGCATGCATGTAAAGCATAAATGAAATGAAGTCAATTCCAGTCTCTGT
>NW_018923495.1:83348-98962 GCF_002207925.1 Prunus avium
GCTATACTACCAAACGGCTCGTGCACTTGCGAGTATCACAAGTTGAGGATGCAGCTGAATCCATTTTGGTGCAGCTGAATCGACGCAACACGCGGTATACATGGATTTATCCCATGTGTCGCAAAAGTTAGGTCTTTCACCATTTTCAAACTCTAGTTTCCATGATACATAACATCTTCAATTCCTCCATCAAATTTCTTCAAAGTGACAATGGCACAGAATATGTCAACAACTCTTTCACTCACTACTGTCACAAATTAGGCATTCAACAACGATTCTCATGTCCCCACACCCCATAACAAAATGGACTTGCTGAACGTAAACACCGCCATATTGCCACAATAATTCGAACCCTCCTCACTACATCCCATGCCCCTCACACACTTTGGGTTGACATGGCACTCACTGCTGTCCACCTCATCAATCTCTTACCCACCCCAATCCTATCCTGGCAAACCCCATACACCAAACTCTTTAACCAACCTCCTGTCTATTCTCATCTTAGGATTTTTGGCTGTTCTTGTTACCCACATCTAGGTGCTTACACAGAAAACAAACTCTTCAACCGTTCCATTGAATGTGTGTTCCTTGGCTACAGTACTCAACATAAAGGCTATCGCTGCCTCGATCCCTCCACTGGTCGTGTATATACCTCTCGACATGTTTTATTTAACGAAACAAGTTTTCCTTTTCAGCATTTGCAGGTCTCATCCTTCCCGGAGTATACTGACATAAATTTTCATCCTGTGGTCTCTGCCTCTTCTTCTCCAGCACATGCGGCCACTCCAAGACCACCTCCACTTGTGCACATACCACCGACGCCCACACAGGACGTGGCCACTTCCAGCACCACCATCATTCCACAAGCTTCCGACACCTCTATCCTTCCACAAGCTTCCGGCACCTCCATCTTTCCACAAGCTGCAGTCCCCCCACCACAACCCATTACCGGCCCTGACTGCGCAGCACCATCTAATCCACCTGACGCGGCTTCTTTTGTGCCAGTCCAGCCCCTACTTCACACATATTCCAGAAGACCCCGCATACCATCTATGGAACCTGCACAAGCACCACTACTTCCAGCTCCCCTTGCCCCTGCGGACCCAGCTTCTCCACCACCTATCGAACCAGCGCCACCAGTGCCTGCTCATCCCATGCACACACATCTGCGTGATGGCATCTCTCAGCCTAAAACCCTCACCGACGGCACAATTCGATACCCGGTCCCTCATGCTCTTTTAACTATCCTTGACGATGTTGAACCCACTTGTTTTTCTCAGGCCACCAAACATCCACTATGGCGTGCAGCAATGTCTGAAGAAATCAATGCCTTGTTGTGAAATCAGACTTGGTCTCTTGTTCCTCCATCTCCCACACATACTCCAGTCGGCTGCAAATGGGTCTTTCGCATCAAGCGTCACTCTGATGGCACTATTGAACGCTACAAGGCCCGCCTAGTGGCTAAGGGATTTCATCAACGCCCTGGTATTGACTACTTTGAGACCTTCAGCCCTGTTGTCAAACCAGCCACAATTCGCACTGTTCTCAGTCTTGCTGTTTCCCGCCGATGGTCCTTACAGCAATTCGATGTCAAGAATGCCTTCCTTAATGGGTTCCTTCAAGAAGACGTATATATGGTCCAGCCCCCTGGTTTTGTGAACCCTGCTCATCCCACTCATGTCTGTAAACTTCACAAGTCTCTTTATGGCCTCAAACAGGCTCTGCGTGCATAGTTTAATCGTATCAGCACCTTTCTCTTATCCCTTGGTTTTTCAAGAAGCTTGGCAGACTCTTCACTTTTTATCTTTCAGCAGGGATCCCACACCATCTTTCTCCTCCTGTATGTTGACGACATTGTGGTTACTGGCAGTGATCCTTCTCTTTTACAGAATTTTATATCTCTTTTAAGCCGCCAATTTGACATCAAGGATCTTGGTCCTCTCAGTTACTTCTTGGGTTTACAGGTTGTTTCTCATGATGGTGCTCTTCATCTCAATCAACTCAAGTATGTTCATGATTTGTTACACAAGAGTAATCTCCTACATGCCAAGCCAGCTTCCACTCCTATTGCAACCAAGTCTGTTCTCACTGCCAGTGATGGTGACTTGCTCGCTTCTCCCACAGAATACTGTGAACTTGTATGCTCCGTTTGGATGAAGGAATTGCAAATTACATAGAATTCTAAAATGACGGAATTTAGATTTCCGTCATTTCAATTTCTGGCAATTGAAGATTTCAGTGTTTGGATTTATGTATGTCAAATTTTGTAATTGACAGAAATTGAAAATTTCATTGTTTGGATAGCTCATTTAAATTGTCAATGATAGAAATTAAATATTTCGAAAGAACAAAAAAACTGATAACTAACATAGAAGATATTCCTCGAAGTATAAAATAACATATCGTTTGATGAACTAAATAACTCAACTTAAACAAACATAGCATATTAGCAAACCAAATCACTCCCCACGTGTAATAAACATCAACAACATACTCTTTTTTTTCTTAATTGGGAGTGCCTTCAGCATCTGAAATTGTTTGTCATTTTCAATCAGCCAAGCACATGCTTTGAGTTGTTCATTTTCACTAAGACCTGGTACTGCTTGTACTACAACATATACCTTTGCTGGATCAAGGTTCTTAGTATCAGCACGGATAAACTCTTCAAATGATAAAGCCATTCTAGCAATCGAATCAGCAATAACATCTTTGAGGGCACCTCTTTTTTTGTAGGAAGAATATCAAAAGAATTTGATGCACTATTTCTTCTCTTTTGACCATTTGTTGAGGTTGGTGAAATATCATCAATAACATGAATATCTCCTTAATCTTGTGTATCACATTCAAATCAACATGATCAACTTCATTAGTAGGAGTCATAACCTCAGTTGCATCTGCACCTATTTTTGCGCCCTCTCCAGTGGCTCTATCTTTGCCACACAAATATACTATATCATCCCTATTTTCTATAACTTTAAATCGACAACCTCTAGCATCGTCATGAGACTACCAAACAAATAATCAAAGTGAAATAAGAATGAGAGAAAACCAAAATCGATTTTCAGCAGCATATAACAATCAACAAAGCTTTTCGTTTCCTTACATAGTATATAAAAAGCTTTCAGCAACATAGGCTTTTTCTTCAGAGTAAGGAAACGAAGGATAAAACTTGAACAAGGCGATAACACAAAGCGATAAAGCTAGCAAACAACTACAGAGCTGTACCATAAACACAAATCACACAAATTTTCAGCAGCATATAACAATCAACAAAGCTTTTTGTTTCCTTACATAGTATATAAAAAGCTTTCAGCAACATAGGCTTTTTCTTCAGAGTAAGGAAACGAAGGGTAAAACTTGAACAAGGCGATAACACAAAGCGATAAAGCTAGCAAACAACTACAGAGCTGTACCATAAACACAAATCACACACCAATATCCATGGGCATAGAATATTTCGTTAAAACTTCCCAAAATCCAGCCATAGTGCCGCAAAGATCACAAAACCCATTCAACACATATTCATAAATTTAGTCAGAAACACCCAATTTTGATAGCCATTTAGAAACCCTGGTAACCCTAAAATAGAAAAACATAAATTGAAGGAGAGAAAGGCTTGAAGACTAACCTTCAAATTTGATCCAGAGAGACGTGTACTTTTTCTTTTTTTTTAATTAATGAAAAGTTTGGCAGTTTTTTTTAATGTAAGTTTTGGCACACTGGAAAATATGAATTCCCGCACTATGGAAATTGTGAAATGACGCCTATTTTGGTGGAAATTAAACTCGGGAATTTGATGCCTCAATTTCCACAATTTTTTCCGCGCGTCATTTAATAAATTCCGCGCTTAAGTTGCCAAACAAGGGAATTGTCAATTTCTCCGCTTAAATTCCTGACTTTTAGCTAAATTCCGAGTTATTTTCCCTCATCCAAACGGAGGGGTAGGGAATTCAATACCTCACCCTTACCCGCCCAGATATTTCCTTTGCGGTCAACACTGTGGCCCAGTTTATGAGCTCTCCTCGCTCTCCTCACATGGTTGCCGTCAAGAGGATTCTCCACTATGTTAAGGGCACTATTGACTTCGGCCTCCATTTCACACCCCAAAGTCCTTCCACTCGTCTCATCGTTTACTCAGATGCCGATTGGGCTGGGTGCCCAGACTCCCGCCGTTCGACAACTGGCTACCTCATCTACTTGGGCTCCAATCTTATTTCATGGTGCTCCAAAAAGCAGCCAATAGTTTCACGCTCCAGTGCGGAATCTGAATACCGTGCTCTTGCTCATGCCTGCGCCGAATCATCTTGGCTCTGTTCTCTATTACATGAACTCGGCATTCGACTGCATTTCCCAGTTATCATGCATTGTGACAATCTCAGCACAACTTATATGGCGGCAAACCTGGTATTTCATGCTCGTACTCGCCACATTGAACTTGACTACCACTTTGTTCGTGAGAAGGTGGCCCTTGGGAGTCATCAAGTCTGCTTCATCCCCTCTGTTGATCAACCTGCAAATCTTCTCACTAAACCACTTCACAAGCCACGCCATCATCTCTTATGTTCCAAACTTGTTCGTCCAAGGCCGCTCAGTTTGCGGGGGGGTGTTAAACCACACGCACTCATCAAGGAAGAAGAATCTGAAATGGATTCTTCTCAATCACAATAGTTGACTTCCTCTCGAAATATTTTGTATTTACTGTCATTCAAGGCTTTTGCCGTTTATATCTTTATTGTGCAATTATAAATATTGTAATATTTACACAAAGGAATACAATCAGAATTCAAACTTCCACATAAACAAAAAGAAGACCAAATTGATTATCATCATGAATATTTTTATTGTTTATAGAAAGTATCCTAATATTCTTTATACTTTTTTGTTGAAACTTTGTCAGTTGCTGAAATTTGATGAGTGTCAAAACCCCATTGGTTGTTAGGAGGAGCTCCTCCTCAATTTTAAGGAGCCAAGTCATGCTCTTCTTTTAATCACAATTAGATGACCTTATGAAGTGGGTCCAAATGAGTTGTTAGCATCATTCGCAATGACAAAGGGGAAGTTATGGTGGCAATGGATGCAGGCTTTTCTACTTCAAAACATGCAAAAATTTTGGCTTTTTACTTCAGATTGAAAATGTCGTTGGATGCAGGCTCTACTTCCATCTTGGTGGAAACAGATGCTCAAGCTGTTATTTGTCAATTGCAAAAATAAGAGGACCTTGCATCGGATGGCAATCTCATTGAAGAAGTTAAGGGGTATCTTAATCAGTTTTAGAAGATTTCTATTTCTTATATACCAAGAGATTGTAATATTGTTGCTCATAAATTAGCTGCTCATGCTATCAAATGTCAGAATGTGAAAATTTGGCATGAAGATGTTCCTCCCTGGTCGGAATCCTCTGTATTCGATGATGTCTGTAACCCTTGACTTCTCTCAATGAATTATATACTTGATAAAAGAAACTAGGTAACGATTAAGCTCTACTGTATGTTTATTAAAACTATACTTTAAATTATAAACCCTTTGCAATTGAGGTTAAACCATGATTTTCACCAAACATATGCACTCTCTCCCTCTTCTAGGATCCACATTTTTCCTAATACAGCAGCCAAACATGCCCTAAATAAAAAGGTCAGTATCAGCAACCATATAATTTTATACACAGATAGTGACAGTCTTTGAATGTTTTCGTTAAAGCACTTTGAACAGTTGAGATTCTATATGACATACAATTACTTTTTTCTGAATTTTTTTAATGTATCTTGGAGTACAAGACTCACAACTTCTAATCTCTAAACCTGAAAAGAAGGAAAAGAAGCATCAACTATATGAAATAATATCGAGTTACAAGACAAATACATCAAAATTGCATAATATTGTGGCAACTTCAGAATTGTTCATCAAATAATGTGACAGATGTGCTGAAGGAGTAAAGTTGAACTAAAAAGTAGCGCAGAATCCACTCATTCTTCATGATTTGTTCTTAATTTTGCAGCTGAGCTTGAGATGAGAAACGAAGAATCTGCAGGCTTCAGGAAGGGAAAACATTTTCACCAGTTGGGAAAGAAACAAAAAGGTACTAACATGAAAAGCGTTTCCAACTACGTGGCCCAAGACATTGGCAAATTGCTGATGCGGCATGACAGCCTTAACCCCTGTTACAAATGCTATTCCAGTGAATTGCAGAGCAATATATGTAAGAGCAGCAGCAACTGTTAAATAGTAAACATAGGAGGACTTGTTGCTGTTAACCGCTCCCCAGAACAGAAGGCATGCTGCAATTATTGAGCAAGTCATGGCAATAGAGTCTGAGATGATGAACAACTTGAAATAGCTATTTGACTGCAAAAGAGCCAGCCCTTGGTCTGGGCCTACATCATTGTTGTAGCCTCCAGGCATTGTGAAGGCAGCTGCAAATGTTACAGTTGTGATAAGTGTTGCAACCATCAAAAGGGTCTGGCCCATCTGCATGTAAGTTTGCACTGCATTGGCTTCTTCTTGTTCTGCTCTTGGGGAAATCTTGATATCGCCAAACCATGAATGTTGGGTAACGAGATGTCCCCAAAAGTTTGGGGTTATGTTATGCAATTCCTATAAGATGAACAGTTGTAGTTTGCTAAGCATTATGACCAATTATGACCAATTATATATACAAGGGATATTAATTATGTATTTAGTACTCACCCTGGGAGATGCAATACTGGATTCCTTAATTGACCTATCAATGTCAAACGCTGCTTGACCACATTTGTTCATGGAACTTTGATGCACTCTTCCATCCCACATCAAGTAATACATAATCCAAGTCTTTCTTTCTACGGTTGCGAGATGCAAAGGCGTGTTTCCAATGACATCAGGCTGATTTATGAGGCACTCCAGTTCTGGTGTTTCTAGTATATACCTGACCACATTTGCTCTGCCACCAACGATCGCCATATGAAGAGCATTCTGTCCATATAGGTCACAAATTTCTCCCGAGTCTGGGCAATGTTGAATGATCTCTCTTATCACAGGGGTATGACCTTTGCTGGCTGCAACATGAATCGGTGAATGACCCTCTTTGTCCAAAACATATGCAATAGAAGTATCAAGTTCTAGTAATCGTTTAACTGTTCTATGCTGGCCAAGGGATGCTGCATAGAAGAGAGGAGTTCTGCCTTGGTGATCAGTTTCTTTGATCAGCTGCTGTTTGAATCGTAGGAGTGTTTCCACGATGTCTTACTATGACAAAAATTGAGTTTGAGTTTAAATAATGAAAATACAGAAGTTGTGAAACTAATATGACCCTATGTGTGTGTGTGTGTGTGTGTGTGTGTGTGACTGGAATTTTATTCTATGCAACTTCAAATACCAAACGCATCTATCTGAAGTTAAAGTCCATAAAGAATTGTAAGGAGTTGGATATTATAATATTACTGAAAGTGTGTACAAAGTTAAAACATCCATTTCTAAAATAGCTTGAACAGAACTACGCCAAAGTATGACATACCAAAATGCTTCTCAATCACAGCTGCATGCAAGGCTGTTCTGCCATCTGACCCGCCATGAGCTGATGATGTAGTTGATTTTAAAATCTGATTCAGAATCTCAAACATTCCTCCTCTTGCAGCCAGGTACAATGGAGACTCGCCCTCATCATTTTCAATAGACGCCAATTTAGGGTCCATTGTAAGCAAGAACTCAACCAATTTAATGTGACCATTCCTCACAGCTTCATGTAAAACTGTATTCTTCCCCTTATTTCCCATTCTCAGCATCTCAAACGTGCCATCATTTGCATTCCCGAAGTCTTCCTGTGACATGGATAAAATTTCTCTGACCAGATCATTGAAGATAGAGAAGCAACCAACCCTTGCAGCCACATGTAAGGGAGTATCTCCATCTAAGTTTTGCTGTGTGAGAAGGGACCTGCGTCTGCTATAAATCTCTGCCACAACATTTGAGCCCCCAAATTGCACGGCGATATGGAGGGCTGTGTTTTCGCGAGGCGTAAGTTGATATAGTAGGCTGGGATTATCATTAAGAAGTTGTTTGAGGAAGCAAATATCCCCTGACTTTGCATATCTGTAGAGCCTTGGATCCATGGGATATTGGTAATGAGAAACTAGTAAAAACTTTGTGGATGCTTTATACAAGGCCTTGTGAAAGAAAATAAAAACTCATCATCCCATAGCTTAGTCTTATTGTTGATAGTCAACAGTTTGGAATGGTTCATTCATTGACCTCTATATTCTGGCCTTGTTTAAAAATCGTGACGTGATTTTCAGGACTAGTGGATGAAAAAAATCTGCAGTTCAATTCAAGTAAAGCCAACCTAACTCAAAGACTGTGTGAGGTCTACATGACAATTAGTTGCACATAACTTTCCAAGAGGGTCAATGCCCCTAGGTATCGTACTCTTATTTGCTATGTGGTTGATCAGTTCAACTCCAGCCATAATATAGGGTATTTTTATAATTTGGGCCTCCATATTGGGTATAAATTATAATAGTGAATCTCCCTTTAAATAACTCATCACTTAGTTTAAATTATGAACAACTTCTGGCTTTAAAATGGCGGTGGATCCACTATTATACCCAATATGGGGGCCCAAATTATAAAAATACCCTATATGAAATGGACTTTAGAAACACACACAAAGCTCATTTACAACTTAACAAAGAGGCCTTTAACTTCTTATAAATTACAAAACTCCCATCAATTTCTTAAAATAAGCCCAACCCCAAAACCTCATAAAAAAATCAAAATACTTAATAGGGTATCAAAGTAATTTAATAATCAAAATTAAATTCAATAGGGTCAGCTATCATTTTTTGGGTTTTTTTTGGGTTTGTTTATAGAAATTAAATGGTGTAGGGTTTATCTATATTATTAGTGCTAAGAATGGGTATATGACTAAATATCTCTTTTCTTTTTGCAAAAATAATCTGCAGTTGCAAAAATAGTCAGAAAGTAATACCGACCCTATAAAATTCCATGTGGAACAAAGTCTGTCGTGTTCTTTTTTTCTTGCGCAACAAATTTTCTTTTCTTACGTAGTCAGAGTCAATGCAATTGCTTTCACTTAATTTTTTTTTCTCTAATGGTTGAAGTTCAAATGTCTCTTCTGCTTTAGAGTAGAATTATATTTTAATCCGAACCGAGCCAATGATCTTAACTTATGGAAACCTTTTGCTCTTCTTTTTTGCATTTAATTTTTTTTTCTTTTCACCCTTCTCCAACTCCAGTTTTTTTGACTGATTTTCCTTCTTGTGTGCTGTCTGGTGTAAGAGCTCTTCCTCCTATTGTTGTTTCACATAAACAATCTCATTGAACATTTCAATGAAGTTGTTATCAAAATTTCCTTTTGGAGCAACTCAACTCACAAGAAATATTGAGTGCAAAATCATCCTATATCAAAAGGAGGGCAAAGAAGGTTGGCCTTGGATTCACGTAGTCCTTCAAGAAAGTTCTTGTTTTGTGGTTATTTGGCTACTTTCTTGCAACAAACCTTCATTCTTTTGCTTGCAGCCAATTTTCCTTTTGGTATCCGAAGATCAAATGGTCTTAGACCAATTACAATGTTTTTTAAGTTCTGATTGCATAGATAAGCTCCCAAAGAAAATGTATTACTCTCACCTAACAATGCAACAAAATGGAAATGGAAACTCTTTTTTGCACAGCCTTAATATATGGAAATGGAAACTCTTTTTTGCACTCAGCCTTAATATATATATATACACACACACACAGAGCTTCCATTGAGGGATCCCTCAAATAAGCTTATTTGAGGGACACCCTTGTAGGGCCCACTCCGCATTGTATTTCCCTAATCCAAACCGTCTATTTTTTAGATAATCATTCAAAGATCATCTCTACAAAAAATCACTTGAATCCGATATCATTTGACCACTCAATTGAGTTATTGAAATTTTAGTACTTTCTTGAAGCACCGTGTTCATTGATTTTGTAGGACACAATTGGATGTCGAAACGGTTTCCGATTTGCCTAATTTTTTGCAAGAATGATTTATGAATGTAGACTTAAAAAATAGATTGTTTGGATTGTTGAAATTTTTTTTGTAAGGGACCCTAAAAGGGGTCTCCCAATAGAAGGGGACCAATACATATAATATAGGAGGTTGAATTTGAGCAAATAAGGGATAAGGGGTTGAAATCAAATGAAACCATCCAAATTTCATATGAATGTTTAAACAGAAAATCCTAGATAGGGTTTTCTATGCTAGGATGACCTTCGGTTATAATTAAAAACTCACATGGGTGACACCGTAATGACTATTTAAGGAAGAATTGGGAAACCCTAATATATCAATTCATGATCTATTCATATTATTATGTCACGTGATGGAGTTACGGTCACATTCTGAAGCTTTTCAATGGGTGAATTGGGTACTTTTGAGAAGCAAACACACACACCCTACTTTGCTGCTTCCTACCCTGAATGCACCAAGATGCATTTCTAGAAAGCACTTCCTGGTAGGACTCACTAGCGTAATGGTTTGGAGCAATTGCTCCCCCAGGCAAAGTCATGAGTTCAAATCCTATCATTCATTTAGTGTGTGTGACTTTAGTGTATTATTGCCTCTCTCAATAGAAAAGGTTCTTAAAAAAAAAAAAATTATCATGTGAATTAAATGGAAAGAATGGTCCAAATATGTTTAGTTTTTCTTTCATGATAATGAAGGGAGTCGAATCCTAAACCTTTTTTGTTTTTGTAAATACAAAATATAGTCTAAATTAGGGAGATTACTAGTCTACAAAGGCTGTCCTCCACCTCTCAATTCTAACTAGAACTTTTATTTTAGCTAAAATATAAAATAAAGAAAAATAACAAGCCTCTAAATAGATCTATTTGGCCAGGGAAGCTATTCATTTATTTATTTATTTTTGTCAAGTAAGGAGATGCTAATCTTGGCGTGCATGATCTAATCCTAACGCGTGGCACAGTCCTATTGGAAATCACCTTTTATGATCCCGTAATTAAGTCGGCAATTGGTCCTATAAATGAAGGCTTCCCCAATACCAAACCCTTCATCGTTAAGAATTTCAGATCCCTTAAAAACCAGAGGCAAACCCAAATTCTTTGAAGCTCTTGCAAGTTCTCTCTCACCTCTAAGGTTAGTATTTCTGTATCTTGCAATTCCTTTGCTTCTGTATTTTTTTCTTTTGATTATTTGATTGTTGATGTAATATTTAATTTATTGTTAATATTTAAGATCTGTTTGAAAATCTTTTATGAAATTGTGTAGATCTATCTGTGTTTAATTGATTACCTTGTCAAGATCCAACTTTGATGTATGAATTCCAGAAAACATCAATTCTAATTTGGATTAATTTGTTTCGAGTCGTTTGATACCAAGATTTTGTTTTGTGTTAGATCCTGAACTTTATGGGATACTATTTTGATTTAGGTTTGTGTATTCTATTTTAGAATTCCAAGATCCAACTTTGATGAATGAATTCCAGAAACCATGATCTCCAATTTGGATTAACCTGTTTCTAGTCGTTTAATACCGAGATTTGATTTTGTTTTAAAAATTCTAAAATTTATCGGATACAATTTTGATTTAGGTTTGTTTTTGTTTGATTGTTTAATTACTGATTAAATTGTTAGCTTATTGTTGTTAATAATCAAAGATCTGAATGGAATGATTTGCGATCATCAAGGTCTATAAAATAATTTTTAATTCTGTCTGACTTAATCAATCATTTTCCAAGATCATGTTTTGTTTTTATGAATTCCCAAGAAACAAAATTTATTTAGGGTTGTTTTGCGTGAACAGATGCAGATCTTTGTGAAAACCCTCACAGGCAAGACCATCACCCTCGAGGTTGAAAGCTCTGACACCATTGACAATGTCAAAGCCAAGATCCAGGACAAGGAAGGCATTCCCCCAGACCAGCAGAGGCTGATCTTTGCTGGCAAGCAGCTTGAGGATGGCCGCACCCTCGCCGATTACAACATCCAGAAGGAGTCCACCCTCCACTTGGTGCTACGTCTCCGTGGTGGTATGCAAATATTTGTCAAGACCCTTACCGGGAAGACAATCACCTTGGAAGTTGAAAGCTCGGATACTATTGACAATGTCAAGGCAAAGATCCAGGACAAGGAGGGAATTCCCCCAGACCAGCAGAGGCTCATCTTTGCTGGAAAGCAGCTTGAGGATGGTCGCACCCTTGCCGACTACAACATCCAGAAGGAGTCCACCCTGCACTTGGTGCTCCGTCTCCGTGGTGGTATGCAGATCTTTGTCAAGACCCTTACAGGGAAGACAATCACCTTGGAAGTTGAAAGCTCGGATACTATTGACAATGTCAAGGCAAAGATCCAGGACAAGGAGGGAATTCCCCCAGACCAGCAGCGGCTCATCTTTGCTGGAAAGCAGCTTGAGGATGGTCGCACCCTTGCCGACTACAACATCCAGAAGGAGTCCACCCTTCACTTAGTGCTCCGACTACGTGGTGGTATGCAAATCTTTGTCAAGACCCTTACTGGGAAGACAATCACCTTGGAAGTTGAAAGCTCAGATACCATTGACAATGTCAAGGCAAAGATCCAGGACAAGGAGGGCATTCCCCCGGACCAGCAGAGGCTCATCTTCGCTGGTAAGCAGCTTGAGGATGGACGCACCCTTGCTGACTATAACATCCAAAAAGAATCGACTCTGCACTTGGTGCTCCGGCTGCGTGGTGGTATGCAGATATTTGTGAAAACTCTGACTGGGAAAACCATTACTCTGGAAGTGGAAAGCTCTGATACTATTGATAATGTGAAGGCCAAAATCCAGGACAAGGAGGGTATTCCCCCAGACCAGCAGAGGTTGATCTTTGCAGGCAAGCAGCTCGAGGACGGAAGGACCCTTGCTGACTACAACATTCAAAAGGAGTCCACTCTGCACTTGGTGCTTCGACTGCGTGGTGGGATGCAGATCTTTGTGAAGACTCTGACTGGCAAGACCATAACGTTGGAGGTGGAGAGTTCGGATACAATTGATAATGTGAAGGCCAAGATTCAGGACAAGGAGGGCATTCCTCCAGACCAGCAGAGGCTCATCTTTGCCGGTAAGCAGCTTGAGGATGGGAGGACTCTTGCAGATTACAACATTCAGAAGGAGTCTACCCTTCACCTTGTCCTTCGTCTCCGTGGCGGTTTCTGAATTCTGAATGATCCTTGTGGTTCCATCCTTCTCTGATCAGTGAACAGTGGCTTTGTTAAGTATTTTTTGTTTTGAATTCTCGTACTTGGCCGATGGATGATGGGTCACACTAAGACTATCTAGTTAATAAATAAACTTGCTTTGTATGTATCTGCTCTGTTTTTTATTAGCATTTGAAATTTCTGTTAATACATGCATCTATATTGCTCTATAATATTGTGTTTGGAACTTTGGATGGTCGGATTGGAGATGTGGTCTGGTTAAAATCGAAGCAAAGGATTCGAATCCGCGGTTGAAATCTAGTCTATGTACCCCCAGTTGCTAGTTTGAAATGTCCCTGTTTTTATTTTAGAAGTACTTTTACTTGTTCCCTTTGAAGTGCATTAACGAGATTGTTTTGGTTTCTAGTTTTATGTCTTAACAGTAGCCTCTGATCTGTTTCTTCTTCCTCTGTTTGCTCCTTGTCTTTACCATTGTGTATGCAGGCAAGAATTGTTTTGGGGGCAGTCCAAATTTGTATGATGTGTTTTACTAATCATAAAACAATTTTAGAAATTCCATTTCTCTCTTTAACCCTCCGATTGGGAGTATTTGATTATAGAAGAAGCTCATTTTAATTAAATACATACTTTAATTTACTCAAAATGATTGTTTGAAATGATTTTCATTTCAAACAATGCAAATTAGAAATGAAACAAGTACCAAGGGGCTTTTGGGTAGAAACCATTATCAAATAATCTTGCATTTGGTGTAACTCAATTATTTGAGTTCATCTTTTATGTAAACTGGCTTGGATCTTATATTTCATAAAATTCGATTCCCAAAAAAAAAGAAAATCAAATAATCAGAACTGGATTTAAGAGCATCCCAATATATAAACTAGGAGATATATTTGACATTCCCATTTGTATTCCCGGTAAATGTAAATATGGTATTTGCTTCAATGCAAGAACGCAAACCAGTTTTTCATATGTTAATTTCTTTTATTTTAACAAGTTGTCTTTCTTTTATTTTTCCAACGAATGAACCCAAAAAAAATTCAAATTTCCAATAAGATAAATTTCATCTAACACTATATGTCGTATCATAAAGTACATTAGTCACATTCGTTGGTTTCTCATCACGTATTTACACAAATCCTATGACGTATTTACACAAATCCAAAATTTCAACAAGATAAGATTTCATATCACGCCAATCTTTGGATTAAAAAAGTAGATTCAATCTCATTTTCAAATTATAATATTATTATTTATGCTTTGCATAAAATTCAATATTCATACAAAATAAGACTTCATCTCACACTAGTCGTTGAATTTAACTCTCTCATCCTCATCTTAACTCACATAAATGTCGTAGACTAGATTATCTAAATACTCCATTTCACACCCTTCTTTGAATATCTTTCTCATCCACCATACTACAATGAACCAACAAAACATAGGTTTTACCCCCAAATGACTCATTTTAAGTCCAAAATTAGAAAAATGCTGGCTACTTTAGTCTGTTTGCAATCAAATGGGGTTCTTTTCTTTCTTTTCTTTGTTTGTTGTTGGTGTCTGTGCGCTTCCATTTTTCAATCATAGAGGTGAAATCTTTGCACATAAAATCCTAAATAACACACACTAGGATCCCAACAGAAAAATAAATAACACACACTAGGAGAAAATGACCCATTGACAAACTCAAAGTGAAAGGAACGGTAGAGACTCATTTCTGGGCACATGTGTCCTAAAGACAAAGATACAAGGGCAACATTCGCTGGCGCCACCTCTGAGAATTACATGAGAGAAAAACAATGAAAAAAGATGATATCAATTTGCTTTATTTTATCTTATTTGGACTGCAGATCCCTCAAGCATCAGCACAAATAATAATAATTATAAATAAATAAAACAATAATCTGGTTGCTTTTACAAAGGGTAACCTAAGAATCTAATGTCCTAAACATGTTGAATGCACTTGGCTTTATGTTTGGTCAAGGTTGAAAATTGCAGGCATTGGCATATAATTATTGAAAAGAAAACAACCAGATAGACCTTGGCCGAATTGAAATGTGTGACTTTTATACATAGCCTTATGTAACAGCTAATGCAAAAGGCAACAGAAAATTACAAACCAATGACAAAAGCCGCAACATTGTCGAAATCAGTCTCATTCTCAGATGATGCAGATGCATAATTTTACTGTAACTCAAATGGGGAATAATTCATATCAAGTAGTATGAATGCATGAAGACAAATTTTACAGTGACCAAGTCAATAGTAACTCTGGCTTGCCTTCATTGCTTGCCAAGATACAAGATGAGATAGCCGGCTTGTTTATTTTAAAAAGAAGAAAAAAAACCAATAATTGTAATTCACTCAATTTGCATAGCATCAGCAGAAGTGCATAAACAAGACAATATAACAGATAACAAGCTGCCGATATTCTGCCAAATTAAATTAATAAATTACTT
>NW_018923495.1:99054-132957 GCF_002207925.1 Prunus avium
GAATAGTAACTCTGGCTTGCCTTCATTGCTTGCCAAGATACAAGATGAGATAGCCGGCTTGTTTATTTTAAAAAGAAAAAAAAACCCAATAATTGTAATTCACTCAATTTGCATAGCATCAGCAGAAGTGCATAAACAAGACAATATAACAGATAACAAGCTGCCGATATTCTGCCAAATTAAATTAATAAATTACTTTGAGGTTAAATAGGTGATGAAGTTGTATAAAGTCTAGAGCTTTGAAAGCTGTACATTCAATCCTCCAAGAAATGGGGCTCAAAAAAAGCATGTTTCGCTATGCAGACGGCACGGACAAGCTGTTGATGTTGTTTGGGACTTTAGGCAGCATTGGTGATGGACTGCAGAACCCTCTCATGATGTACATTCTCAGTGAGGTTATCAATTCTTATGGAAGAGCTAATGGAGGAGGTTTGACAAATGCTGATGTAGACAAGGTAAGCATAGTTAACTTTCTCAGTAATTCTGCAGTACAAGGCATTTTACCTGTTTTTGGTTAGAAGAAAAATGGCACCCCTGACCCAATATGCTGCAACAGGCACATAATTTAACGTTGAAGAACATGAATTTGATAATGAAAAGTAAGCTTTTCAATATATCAACAGGGTTAACTCAGAAATACTAACCCTCTGTCTGCTTCCCTCTCTCTGATTGTGGAGGAAGGAGAGAGAAACTTTTGAGAGCTAGAATAGGAGCATATAAGTTGAGAAACAGATAAAGCGGTGTTTGGTTTGGTCGGTCCAGGGATTTGTAAAACTATTGAGATTTTCTATGGCCTGGATAATTTGATTCTTGCGTCGTAATGTCTTTTGAGCATTTGCAGTGAACGTGCTAACTTTGATTCTCATTTTGCCAGTTTGCACTCAGGCTCTTCTATGTTGCCATTGGAGTTGGACTTGCAGCATTTGTTGGTACGTAAATTTTTCTGTTGATCTATCTTGCATATTTTTGGGAGAAGGAAACATTAAAGATTTTGATAAGAACAGGAACCTGACCTATTTTCATGCTAACTACTTCTACAGAAGGGTTATGTTGGACACGAACAGCGGAGAGGCAGACTTCCAGAATGAGAATGGAATATCTGAAATCTGTTCTTAGACAAGAAGTTTCCTTCTTTGACACCCAGACTGCCGGTTCTTCAACAACATACCAAGTTATCTCAATCATCTCCTCTGATGCCAACGCAGTCCAAGTTGCCTTATGCGAGAAGGTTAGAGTTAATTTCATAAGAAATCCACCTAAAGATTAAAAGCAGTATCAAAACAACATATCCTTGAGAGCTTCTCTTGGCTCAAATGAAGCATAGTCAGAATGCCCATGAATTTGGTGATAAATTATCAGTTAAATGCAAGGAATTAACAGGCTTGTTTTCGTTCACATCCATTTAGCTAAATGTGTTCCTTTCCTTGATGTAGATACCTGACTGCCTGACATACATGTCAACTTTCTTCTTTTGCCACATATTTGCCTTCACGCTGTCATGGAGGTTGACATTGGCTGCTATGCCGCTTTCAATCATGTTCATAGCTCCAGGACTTATATTTGGAAAGATTCTGATGGGCCTGGTAATGAAGGGGATTGAAGCTTATGGAATTGCAGGGGGATTTGCCGAACAAGCAATTTCTTCAGTAAGAACTGTATACTCTTATGTTGGAGAAAATCAGACACTAAATAGGTTCAGCACTTCACTTCAGAAAGTTACTAAACTTGGAATCAAGGTAGGTCTTGTAAAGGGATTGCTGATGGGAAGCATGGGAATCATTTATATTGGTTGGGGGTTTCAGGCTTGGGTTGGCACTTATTTGGTTACTCAAAAGGGAGAAGATGGTGGGCATGTTTTTGTAGCCGGTTTCAATGTCCTCATGGGAGGCCTGTGAGTTAACTTTTTTCAAGAACTAATTATCGCTTACTGCCACTGCATTGCATTTCTATCTTGAACTTATAATTTATCATTGGTATTGCAGGAGTATTTTAAGTGCTCTCCCAAACTTGACTGCTATCACAGAGGCATTGGCAGCTACAACTCGAATTCTTGAAATGATTGATCGTGTTCCTAGTATCGACACTGAAGACAGAAGAGGGAAGGCTTTATCACATGTCAGAGGAGAAATAGAATTCCAAGACATTTACTTCAGTTACCCATCAAGACCTGATACCTCAGTCTTACAAGGCTTGAATCTTAAGGTTCCAGCCGGTAAGAGTGTAGGTCTAGTTGGGGGCAGTGGTTCTGGCAAGTCAACAATCATTGCATTGCTTGAGAGATTTTATGACCCTATTGAAGGAGAAATACTCTTGGATGGACACAAAATTAGAAGACTTCAGGCAAAATGGTTGAGATCCCAAATGGGTCTGGTTAATCAGGAACCTGTTCTGTTTGCAACTTCCTTAAAAGAGAACATACTTTTCGGAAAGGAAGGAGCTTCAATGGAAGAAGTAATAAATGCGGCTAAAGCTGCAAATGCACATGACTTTATCGTTAAGTTACCAGACGGATATGAAACTCAAGTATGCTTTCTTCTACTATTTGGAATTTATTTTTGGCTTTCTTCTTTTTCTTTTAAGGTCTCCAAGAAACATGCAACACTTAACTGAGAGTTTTCAATGCCTGAATAATATTTCTTTCTTATGCAACAGCAACAAAAACGGAGTTAAAAATAGTTGTATGACATCAGTGTTCTAAATTGAGATAGTTGTTGGGATCCCAACGCTATCATGATATATTGTTTTAAGGCATGTACAAATTTACCTAAACAATCTGTTAGCCGAGATTTGGAACACGAATGGAATTCAGTTGAACATGCCCCTTAGCCTCCATAACAGTCATCATGCTACAACAGTCTAATGACATTCAGTTGTAACTATTCTTAGAATAACTTACCTACCTAGGAAATGAATTAATTCAATTTTGAATTGTCTAATGTTGATTTGTTTGAAAATAATTATGAACTTCTCAGACATTGTTCCTGTGATTTCTACTTACAAAAACATGATGTTTGGTTTTCCCAGGCTGGTCAATTTGGGTTCCAACTTTCTGGCGGGCAAAAGCAGCGAATTGCTATAGCGAGAGCTCTGCTAAGGGATCCAAAAATCCTACTTCTTGATGAAGCAACTAGTGCACTGGATGCACAGTCTGAAAGAGTAGTGCAGGAGGCAATCGATCAGGCGTCAAAAGGGAGGACAACAATCATAATTGCCCACCGCCTTTCCACAATCCGAACAGCAAATTTGATTGTGGTTCTTCAAGCTGGGAAAGTAGTTGAATCAGGCTCACACAATGAGCTGATGCAAATGAAGGGGGAGCAGGGAGGTGAATACTTCAAGATGGTACAAATGCAGCAGATGGCAAGCCAAAATGAGGTTGCTGATGATTCCAATTCTCAATCATATGAAAAATCTCGCCGTAGCAGGAGCGTTACACCAAGCCCCATTAGTTACAGATCAACTGCTCCTTCTCCAGCGTTCAACCCCACAGCGATGTCTATGGCCATGGGGACACCCTACTCCTTCTCTGTCCAATATGATCCTGATGATGAAAGTGATGATGAAGACTTCAAGCGCCCAACTTATCCTCCTCCTTCACAATGGCGTTTGCTGAAAATGAATGCACCAGAATGGGGACAAGCCTTACTTGGGTGCTTGGGTGCAATAGGTTCTGGGGCAGTACAACCTATAAACGCCTACTGTGTCGGATCACTTATATCGGTTTACTTCCTCCAGGACAAAACTGAAATTAAGTCCCAATCCAGGGTCTTGTCCCTTGTTTTCTTAGGCATTGGTGTTTTCAACTTCTTCACCAATCTCCTCCAACACTACAATTTTGCAATTATGGGAGAAAAGTTGACCACAAGGGTAAGAGAGCAACTACTTGAAAAGCTGATGACTTTTGAGATTGGGTGGTATGATCAAGATGAGAACACAAGTGCAGCCATTTGTGCAAGGTTAGCCACCGAAGTAAACATGGTTCGATCTCTTGTTGGGGACAGGATGTCATTGCTGGTCCAAGCAGTTTTCGGGGCTACCTTTGCTTATGCAGTAGGACTTGTGCTGACATGGAGGCTAGCCCTTGTGATGATAGCAGTGCAGCCAATAGTCATTGGGAGCTTTTATGCAAGGAGTATCTTAATGAAGAGTATGGGAGAAAAAGCCCGAAAAGCTCAAAAGCAAGGGAGCCAATTGGCAAGCGAAGCTGTCATCAACCACAGAACTATAACTGCCTTTTCTTCTCAGAAAAGAATTTTGGGGCTGTTTAGTGCAACCTTGAAAGGTCCTAAGAAGGAGAGTATCAAACAGTCCTATGTTTCAGGTGCTGGCTTGTTTAGCTCCCAATTCTTCAACACTGCTGCTACAGCTTTAGCTTACTGGTATGGTGGGAGGCTACTGGTGCTAGAGGAGATAACTCCAAAGCATCTATTTCAGGCGTTTTTGATACTTCTATTTACCGCTTATATCATTGCAGAAGCTGGTAGCATGACTTCTGATATATCTAAAGGAAACAGTGCCATTCAATCGGTGTTTGCCATTTTAGATAGGAAAAGTGAGATCGATCCGGATAACAAATGGGGACTGGAAATTAAGAAGAGGATAAAGGGTCGTGTCGAGTTCAGAAATGTTTTCTTTTCATATCCAACAAGACCTGACCAGATGATACTGAAAGGACTGAGCCTCAGAATTGATGCAGGCAAGACAGTGGCACTAGTTGGGCAGAGTGGTTCTGGAAAATCCACCATTATTGGGCTCATTGAGAGGTTTTATGATCCAATGAAGGGATCAGTCTGTATAGATGAACAGGATATTAAAAACTATAACTTGAGAATGTTGAGATCACGTATAGCATTGGTTAGTCAGGAGCCTACCCTGTTTGCTGGAACTGTCCGTGAAAATATTGCATACGGGAAAGAGAACGCAAAAGAATCTGATATCAAGAGGGCTGCAGTTCTGGCCAATGCTCATGAATTCATAAGGTATGAAATTACAGTTGACAAGTTACACACCAAAAAGATTATGCTTATTTGCAGCTTCACAATATGTTAACATTTCTGTCTTTTTCTAAATTTTGCAGTGGAATGGATAATGGTTATGATACATATTGTGGAGAGAGAGGAGTTCAGCTATCAGGAGGTCAGAAACAAAGGATTGCAATAGCTCGGGCAATACTGAAGAATCCGTCAATCCTCCTACTGGATGAGGCTACCAGCGCGCTTGATAGCGTGTCGGAGAAAGCAGTTCAAGAAGCACTCGAGAAGATGATGGTCAGTAGAACATGTATAGTCATTGCTCACCGGCTATCCACGATACAGAAGGCCAACTCCATTTCTGTGATCAAGAATGGTAAGGTTGCAGAACAAGGTTCACACAATGAATTGATTTCCTTGGGACGCAATGGAGCATACTACTCTCAGATAAAACTACAAACTGGTAGTTCACCTCCCAGGTAAAAACCAGAGAAATGGTGACCAAAGCGTTAAGGATGTTGCATATGATATGTAGACTGGTTTTGAATTAGTTACATGAACTTTTGTCAATATGAGGAGTTTGTATTTAGGTTGCTTTTTACATGGAAGATGGATATTATTTAGGCTTTGCTCATATTTTCTGAATTTTATAGTTATGTTAAAGCCATTTGCAGCACAGTGGTAAGCTGGGATTTTACCTTGTTTCTTGGTTTAGTTTTGAATAATTGGGAAACAAGAAAATTCTCATTCAAAAATTCAAGATTGTAGATGAAAATCAGCAAGCAGATGAGATCATAAATGAGAATCATGAGATTGAATTGCCATTTAAACCCTAAAATTTGAGTAAAGTGGTGCAATGGCTCCACTTAATGTCTGGCCTTCACAGCATGGAAATCTGATTCCAAGAACATCACAAGTTGATATCTTGTTGAAATCTAACCACGTTCTTACTTGTTATGTAGGACCAACCTACTTTAACAAAGTTTATCAAAGAAAACAGCAGGAATTTTTCAAAGCTATATCTTGCTTATTGGAATACTATTTCGCTTTCAAAAGCTATATGTTGGCATCATTATTTTCCAGCCAATTCATTTTCCCACCCGAGTCGGGGTCGTATCGGAAATTGCCACCACACTTCATTAACTCCGGGAACAAAAATGAAAGAAAAACACATCAAAAAGTGATGAAAAACAACAAAATTCAAAATATCAGATCATTCAGACAAGCCAAATAAATAGCCACCAAAAATTTGAACTTCCATTTCAATATTTTAGTACAAAAAGTTAGCACCAATTTCTTCCTTCTCAAGTTAAAAAAAGAACAGAAAAATAATAATCAAAAATAAAAAATAACACTGAAATGCAATTCAGCCAGTGGAACAAAATCACAAATTGAGCAAAATCAAGACCAACAAATTGGCAAAAACCCCCACCTGCCCAAGAAGGCACTTAATCATCTGATGATCTGATGCAGCAGAGAGCTTGATATCCTTCTTGTGCTTGGGGTTGACGTAACCCCCAGAGGCGTTGACCACCACATCTGCCCCAACCATCACCCTGTGCCTCTTGGTCCTCCAGAACATGATCTTGAACCTCACAGCGGTGGTCAAATCCACCCTGAAATGGACAGTCCCATTAGGGTAGGTCGCATTGGAGACAGCTGTCCAGTTGACCTCCTTGGGCTCCACATCTTTTGTGGCCTTCTTCTGATGCCCCTGGTAGAAGCTGGACACAGCAGAAGTAGCTATGGGCTTACTGGCGTTGGGCAGACTGAAAGTGAGGTTGAGGGCATCGTAGTAAATTCCCTTGTCCTTGTTGCGGTTCTCCAGCCTGAGGGTGACGTAGAGGGTCTTGTTTGTGGTGTCGTTTAGTGTCCTGTTGAGGGCAGGAATGTAAAATGAGCGGACTTTGCAGGTGGGTTTTGAGGTGCGAAGGCTGAGCCACATGAAGAGGGCTGTGAGGCCAAGAGTGAAGATGAAGCTGAAGCAGCACCGGCAACAGCCGCTTGATTCTGCCATTTTTTATCTCCCAAGGAAAAATTGATGTAAATAAAAGGTCCAGGGTTTAGAGAGAAACAGAGTGAAAGGAGATGATTTGAGACTGTCTGTGTGTTGGGCAATTATTAAGTACTATAAATATATTATATTATTAATATTCCTTGGTGAGTGGGTGTGCGTGTTGGTATTTATTTCTTTAAAAAAGTGTTTTTTGGTACGTGTTTTGGTTTTTGTGTGCATTGACTTGAATTTGTCTGAGTCTTCGACGGTAAAACCATAGGAACTTTCTTGGAGGCGTGTGGGCCGCTTTCTCCATTATTTAATGGACTAGCTTGCTATTGGGTGTACCTCGGACGAATTGGATTGGATGGTCAACTCAATCCTACCTCATCCTTTACAATTTTGGGTTTGGTTTCGAATTTGGTTCCTTTCAAGGCAATTTTGGATTTGATTCAGGTTGGATTTGGGTTGCCAATTTCATTGCAGAGAAGGTTAGATTGGGTTGATTTTAGTCTTAACTCGTAATCCAATTCGATTTCTTACTATTTATGATTTTTTGGACGTCCTCAGTATTAGGTCAACTCAACTTAACTCAATTTTTTTGTGATTGAGTTATGCGGTTCAATCGAGTTAACTTCAAATTAAACCTATTTTTAAGTTTTGGTTTCGACATAGCAGTTTATAATTTTTTGAACCCAAGATCCGCTCATTTTTAAGATAGCCCAAACCACTCTAATCGAGTTGAACGATTCGGTTGAATTAACCCGAAATCATGCCCACCCCTAACAGGGAAACTGTAATTAGGAGATATAACCAGAGTTCAATCGAGCTAGACCTCAATGCCACCCCAAAAAATAATCGAGTTGAGTTTGAGGTCGGGTTGAGTTTGGGTAGGTTTTACCTAATTATACCCACCTAATCAGGCCAAAAGTCAGGTTGGATCCCCAAGTTGCAAGCTCCAGCAACTTCCTGGACATTGCTTGGATCCTCTTTTAAATTCACTGGGAAAAGACCTTGGGCACTTTCTTCGTTTTTAAATTATATTTTAAACTTCCAAAAGTGCTATAAGTCCTTAATTTATTGTAAGTAAGAAAAGATAAGCTCCCAGGTTCTTTTAAAAAAACAAAAATTGCAATTGTGGATGTGGATATCTCTTTTAAAGACAACAAAAAAAAAGACAGCAAAGATTAATACAAACACTAAAAATACAATCCTCACAAATAAAACCAATCAACAAATAGATTGAATTGGATCGGTTTGGCTACTAGCTTGAGACCAAAACCTACTCTCACTTTTTGTGCTTGTTTTTTTAGGTCAATGAACCCTAACAAACTTAAACATATAAAATATGCAAAGTCGAGGATGTTAAGGGAATCCTATGTTGTGCTGACGAATAGAATCTTGCATGTGAATACATCAAACTCATTATTTATTACACCAAATAAAAAATAAGTATTTATAACAACTCTTTTTCGGGTTCCTTCAATAACATGAAATGGTGGATGAGGTTATCAGAAACAAGGGGTTTGGGAACATGCTACACTTATAAAATGTACTATCAAGGAGAAAAATATTGCATATTCATATGGAAAAATAAATAACGGGCTACGACGATGTCTTTCAAAGTAGGGGGTACCTTGTCTTTGGCTACTACATTATTCCACAACTGATTTATAAGATCAAACCTTTGATGGCATGCTTGCTTCAGCCTCCTTCTGACCTTTTTCCTCCTCAAACTTATTTATAGCCACTTGCAATTCATCTGTGCCTCCAACAGCTCTCATGGTGTAGAAATATACTCCAAAGACAAAAGCTGACAGCCCCCCAGCAACTATAGCATTCTTTGTTTTAGGTGCAAGGCTCCTATATCCTGAAATCCCAGACATCTCTACCAGCAAAATTCTGCAGCAAGTTCTGATTTATGCTTTCAGTCTGCAAACACAAAAATAAAAATATAAAACAAGACTCCATAGAGTGGTTGAAGGATTATGTCCAGGTTGAAGAAAATAAATTCGACTGCGTTTTGAAAGAAAGTTACTTTTTCCAGGTTAAAGAAGACTCCAATGAGTGGTTAAAGAAGACGCCATAGAGTAGTGCTTTATGTTTTTGGATAACTTTGGAATGAAGGCTCGGACAAACAATTAAAAGGACAGAGAAAATATATGTACAACAAACATGGAAAAGCAGGAACATTACACACAGCACTGCTGTAACAAGAGCCCAGAGTACCCCATTTTAATCCACTTCCAATAAGAGACCGAAAACAACCATTCAAGATTGAGGGGGCACAAATAATGATCCATATCAAGAACATTGAAACACAACTTTAAATTACTAAAAGAAAACTGTCATATAGATTTCTAACTTTGAGCATAAGCAGAACTTTTACAATCAGACAAAGTGATTTTATATTCCAAGAGAAATGATAATGAAATGTAAGATATGTTGATAAGATGACTGCCACTAGTATATTTTTGTTGCATAAATATATCTATCACCACCAGTATCTTTGCGTCGCAACACCATACAAATTTCCTCTACTATTTACTTTTTCTTCTTCCATTTTATGCCAAAGGAATGCCCGTTCTTAGAGTTTCTCCTAATCTGATGGTGATGCCTTCTTTTCTTTTTTCTTTGTTTTGTTATATATGGAAACTGATATGTTTCTTTTTTCTTGCTAAAAGGTTGATGAAAGTTGTTTGATTTATTAGAGGAAAATATCAAAGAAGAGAATACGTGTATCTAAATCATCCAAAGTTTCGTTTGAAGAATACAAGTGAAATTCTCCTAGCAAAACAAGAATGAGAAAAGTACAAGGCAGTTTGAAGAATACCTCACTTCTCAAATTCACCAATCTTTTTGCCATTTTACTAACTCATTCTTTTATGGAAACAGAAAACATTAAACCCCATACATTTTTCAAAGCATATGTCCCGTCTCTCTCAACTTCACAAAATTGTGTATTTCTCCAACAATCTCAAAATTAAAGACAGCAGCATAATTCATCATCCCTATTGTACGAGTTACTTTCAGTTAACAAAGCAATAAAATTTTGCAAATCGGAATTGAAACCTTCACTTTCAATCCCAAAGCTCCAATTTTTCAAAGAAATAAGGGGAATTATTTCTAACAAGACTGATTTCCCATTTCCAAAATTCCTTGAAACCCAAAACAATTTCATCAAAGCACAATATTCCGAGTACCAGTTAAGCTTGCCAAACTCCATTCCTCCAATTATCTATTATGAAAGTTGAAATCAAAACACAAGTGGAGAGAGAAAGAAAGCCAGAGAGAGCATACCTGAAAATCAAATCAACTGAGACGGAGAGAGGATTCTGTTCTACTGTTTTTCTTTAGGTCGTTTCATTTGTATTCCCGATTTGGGCTTATGATCTTTAACCCGGGTTGTTCATTTTTGTTGTTGGGTTACAGTTTGGGCCAGGTTCAGTTCCTCGTCTTTGGGCTTTGTATAAATGTATTTACTTCTGGAAAAAACACATAGAAAAGAGGGGGCTTCTGTAAACAAATTATAGTGAGGCTCAATCCAACAGTCCAATAATAACTTTACTAGATTGAACCGATATTAAGAACCCCCTTATTATACTCCTAATAATAACCCTTCATTCTAGTCTCCTTCTAAAAAAGAGTGGTTTTTAAATTAAAAAAACAAATAAAAAAAAGTACTTATAATTCTATGAGAAAGTCTTGGGTGAGTCTCTCATGCGGCAGCTCACTCACAAATAATGAAATCAGTTGAGGCCCAAATACGGAGGCCTCAATTTCTGGTGAGAGAGCTACCGCATAAGAACACCTCACACACGAGCTCTGGCATAGAGCAGACATGGAACAAATCAAGGGTCTAACAATCCTAATGGGCACCCCAAAAAAATATTTAAATTAGCTCATATATACAAAAATTTATTTATTTCTCCTAGAGCGAGCTAGTTTCAATCATTGCAATCCGCTTGTTGCCAAGTTAATACGTGATTCTCTTTGGTTTAAAAAAAACTGAATGTAACTTATCAATAAAAAGTCATAATGTATAGAAAGATGTTTTCAATTTGAAAGCCACTGCTAAGTCTAAGCATGGATCGATATTGTTTCCATCTTAATTATTTACTAAGCATGGATCGATATTGTTTCCATCTTAATTATTTAGGTTCATACAGTGGGCTATGTTAGGCCCAATAAACCTCTAGGTGTAAGATTTTAACTCAAAATGCATCGATAATGGACCACCTAGCTACCTTTAAATTGTAAATTATTATTGGATACGTGATTCTCTTTGGTTTAAAAAAAACTTAATGTAACTTATCAATAAAAAGTCATAATGTATAGAAAGATGTTTTCAATTTGAAAGCCACTACTAAGTCTAAGCATCGATCGATATTGTTTCCATCTTAATTATTTAGGTTCATACAATGGGCTATGTTAGGCCCAATAAACCTCTAGATGTAAGATTTTAACTCAAAATGCATCGATAATGGACCACCTATCTACCTTTAAATTGTAAATTATTATTGTACTACTTTGATGTAGGGCTTATACATCATAACTTGAATCGAGCCGACTACTTACGCCAACACAGAATTATAATTGTCTAGTTTTACATTTCAAGTACAAATACATTTTCCTGCATTTTTAAAACATCTTTTTTCAAAGGAGAAATCTTGAGAGCCCTACTTTCTCACCAATTTCCCGAACGTCAATTTCAGTTTGCTGTTTATATTCCCTCAACGTGAACTGCCTATAAAGTGCTGGCTTACCGCAGCTCTTGATGACCACATCGTAGGAAGGACAGTAGAAGTAGGCCACAGAAAACCTCTCAACTTTTTGGCTGGTAACCACTCGGTGCTTGATGCTTTTGTAAATGCCATTGCTCAAGGCCTACGAACATATCATATAAAAAAAATATGACCAGATTATACACATGGTATAAGGATATCCTAATTTGAGAAAGTTAAATATATTTTAGATCTAAATTGTATTTCAATGATCAAAACCGTCTCTTTCGAGGATCTTTCATGGAAAAAAAAATCAGAAATTTTCTCTTTTTTGTGAGGATAATCCTTAAAATGGGCACTTGTACCTCAAAGAAGTCCCCAATGTTGACAATCAGAGCTTCAGGATTAGTCAGAAATTTTCTATTTTTTTGTGAGGATAATCCTTAAAATGGGCACTTGTACCTCAAAGAAGTCCCCAATGTTGACAATCAGAGCTTCAGGATTAGGTTTAACACCCAACCATCTTCCATCTTTATATATTTCGAGACCTCCAACTTGGTCCTGGTACACTATGGTTAGGAAATCAGTATCAGTGTGAGAGATGAGGCCATACACTTGGGAAGAAAATGGACATGGAGCATATCGATTTAATCGAAGATAACTTGTTCTCGCCGGACAGTTCTCTTCGAAATAAACGGGTTTGATCCCCAAAGGCTGTGCCAGAATTTCAGCTAAGCTTCTAGCCAAACCAGACACAGTCTTCACGAATGCTTCAATCGTTGACCTGCGCAAGATAGTATCGATACCAGAGGCAAATATTGAAGAAGAAAAAAAAAAAAAAAAAGATTAATAAATTTATGTAGTGTGTTTCTCTTGGATTAAGAATTTGGCATATCTATTTAAAATTGTCACATGACCTCACCTCTTAAAGAAACTTGAAATCATTATTATTATTTTTTTATTGAAGATTTTGGTTTCGTTTCCAACCTAATCTAAACTACAAGGGTATGATTGCATGTTTCTAAATTACATGGACGAAACCGAAAACCCTAGAAAACTACAGGGGCGAAAATCGTCTTCGGGCCTGTGTAAAATGACATGAATGCCAACCAAATTTGCCTTATTTTTGTATATGAATTGGAATTTAAAGTGTATAGGCTATAGCATCCCCACGAAACATACAATTGTGCCATTTTGTCTTGTTCCCACAAAACCAAATAGATGTCTCAGTACGGGCAGTTTGTTTTGTGAATGACTTGTGGAATCGTGCAAAGACGCATTATAGTTTTGTTCAGTCCACAAACCAAAAGGAACCAAAAGCCTGTCGGGCCGTGCACGCATGTTGCGTAGCCCCCCACTTGCAAGTTGCAGGTTCTCCTTTAACTACGTGGCAACCATGCATGCGATGAAGACTGGTCTAGGCACGTGGTACACCATGCATGCAGGGCCAGATATCATATGGTGTTGTTGGGGAAGAAAGTAAACTGAGTCTTGACCAAAAGAAAGTGAACTGAGAGACAATCTGTGGTTCCTCTAGCTTCAGACGTCTTGTCTTTCTGAACCAACATATATATATATATATATATATATATATAATATATGCTTGGCCCTTGGGCAGGTAGGGTACAAAGCTTTAGCATATAATGCCAATCTATATAGTATATACTATACGTACTCAAAAACATACTACATATATCGATATTCTTCAGTTCCTAAAATAGACGTAATCAGAAATATAGTCCCCAAAAAAGGAAATATCTGTGATCTAACTTGAAATATCTAAGACCAGAAAAACAAAAGAAAAATAGAAATATCTAAGAAGGTGATGACAGATAGGCTTGAGCATATAATAATAATAATAAGGGTTATTGACCGAAATGGTCTTTTAATTATTGCTCAAGTTTCATTGATTTACGGACTAAATTTTTCATTTTAATAGTCCTCCAATGCTCCATTTAGTATCAAAACTATCCTACTGTCAAAGTCTTTCAATTGTTCCGTGAAATTGAGGGGCAAAACCGTCTCTCTCTGCTCCTTATTCCCTCCCCCACCCACCCCATGGCTGCAAATTCTGATTTTAAAGATGAGAGAAGGCTAACCATGTTTATTTTGTCGCATGTCCATTTAAGAAGCAATCAAATTTCTTCTCAAATAAGACAATAATGAATGTAGCGGAGAAAGCAACAAGGATCCACATAATTGGGGTCATATCTAAGTGGTTTTGCCCAGAGACAAAGACCACAAAGAGAGAGATATTCTTTTTAGTTTTTTTTCTTTTTTTAGATGGTTTGGCCCCTTGATTTGATTGCACGGAACAATTGAAAGACTTTGACAGTAGGATAGTTTCAATACTAAATGGAGAGTTGGAGGACTAATTAAATGAAAATTTCAGTTCGTGGACCAAAATGAAACTCAAGCAATAATTAGGAGACTATTTCGGTCAATAACCCTAATAATAATCTATACTACTGTCTTTAATCTTTTTAGGTTTTTCTTTCATAGAGAAATGAATGATTTATTGAGGAGGTAAAGACTGGTACACAAAAACTCGACTAAGCCCTAAGGGATTAGGCGAGGATATCTATACATAAGGTTTCGGTTGTCAGTCTAACCTCTTAGCCCTCGTCCCCTTAGTGGTCAAAACCAGTAAAAAAAAACCTACAAGTTATAATCCTCAAAAAGAATATATGCAACACAATCAGGAGCACAGTCTTCAATCTTTAATTGTTCATTAAGGTTTGTAGTTAATATTTGAAGTCTTATGATGTCGTATTTAGAATTCGTATTCGAAAGATAATTAAACGGAGGTTTGAACATACCACATCAGTGATGCTTTTCTTCTTGTAAACATAAGATTGTGCATATATTTTTGTTTGTTTTTCTTGGAAAAAGGTATAAAAACTAGTGAAAATGAAATCATAAAAGTATAATTAGGACGTACCTAAGGCTCTTGTGCTCAGTCCTCATTGTTGGAATTTCTGTGGTAGATATATGAAAGGCTTCTGACCATGAGAACTGCTTCAAACAAGTAGCTTCTGGGTTACCCCAACGGTAACTATTTGCAGATAAATTCAAAAGATTATTTTCAACTTTTTTTGGAAAAGGCTGACGAAATAGCCTCTTTTGCTCATATTGCATGTTGTTTACAACTTCCTGAGAAACCCCATGATTCACAACTTGAAAGAAACCCCATTGTCTTGCAGCTTGAGCCACTTCACTCACACACTTTTCTCTCTCTATATGCCCAAAATTTAGATTGTTAAGATCGATCACAGGCAGCTCACATTCGTCAACATCAGAAAGCTTATCATGATAATGGGTGGGATTTTGCAACAGGGTCTTGCAGGTTCCTTGAAATGGAGGCTCAAAATCCATAAGGACTGCCTTGGATTGGAGAGCGCTTAGACCCTGAGAATTTGCAAAATTTTGAACCTAACAATAATAAAATGTAGAAAATATGCATCCTATTCAAACTTATAGGAAAATTACCCATTCACTTCAGGCATGAAGAAATTTAATGTTTTAATATGCAAGGCATCAATCAACAGGTTTTACAGTCTTCCTACATCACCTTTCCTTTCGAAACATAGAGTGAAAAATCCACAAAAGAGAGTAATGTAAAAAAGAATTATCCTTGCAATACATTAGTTAATTAGATTTAAAACTGTATGATCATATAAATTGTGCGAGTTTTTATGACAAAACACTCTTTAAGGTCACGAAACTATCATGTTGTGTTTTTTATTTTTTGTCACTAATGGTCCATAATCGTGCTCATAAGTAGTTCATCTTTCCTCCAAAAGTCTGTTAAATTGCTAGCATGACACTCATATGAGGTTCACATATCCAATGATATCCCGTCACACGGATTAAATAAAAACATATATTTTTTAAAATAATTTAAAATTGTAACCCATAAAAAACTAAAATAAACCAAAAATATTAAAAACCAAAACAACCATCACCTCCATCGCACTCCACCCCCAACCACCGCCACACCCCCTCCCCTTGCCTCCCCCTCTCTGCCTCTCTCTATCACTCTCTCTCTCTCTCTCTCTCTTAATCCCATAATACCCTGTTCTAGGGCTACTATTATAATTACTTAATTAATATCAGATTAGCAATTGAAATTTACCTGGATTCATGTATCTTCTAGGATTCTCATAGGCCGATAAAAACTTGTGAACCTTGGAAATTGAATTTATTGGTTTTTAAAAAAGAAATAATAATCATGCACTGAGGAGTTGAAGCTTTGCGCGTGAACCTCGTGATCCTCCAGGTTGTTTTGGCTGTACAAGTGATCATATTATTATTCATTCTCTCAATACCCTACCCTACTGGAGAGAGAGAGAGAGAGAGAGAGAGAGAGAGAGGTATGCGTGAGAAAGAAGAGAGATTAGAGTACCAAGTAAAAAAGGATACTATCAAGAAAAGACTATCAAGAAAAGAGATTACGTTTCCTAAAAAAGGGAGGAGAGAGAATAATTTTATTTTATTTATTTTTATGAGAGAGAAAATAAAATTAATGATTGTTTATTTAAAACATTAAAACTATTTGTTTTGTCAAATTTAATCTCAACCATTAAAAGTGAAGTAATCTATATATATATATTGTTTATATAGTCACTGATAGATTATTTTTTTCCTATAATATCAGACTTTAAGCAATGTACGAGGAGCCAGTACAAGGAACATGGCCATCTCTAGATTTTTCAAATGGTCCAATTCTTTCGCTCAAGTCCACCTTTTAGAGATCCACAATTCATTCAACCTCCCCATTGGCATCACTCAAACACTACTTTGATCAACTCCTTAGAACTCTCTTATAGAGTTAAAATAAAGAGACATGAAAAATGATGGAAATTAAATGGCTAAATCTTTTTTGTTTTAAAAATAAGATATTTAAATGATAGCAATCAAAGAAAAGTCACCAGACCCACCACCAGCATTTGCAGGTCAACTACTTAACAAGAAAAGTCCCCTTTTAACACTTGTATGTATATGACCACCCAAAAAGGAGGGTCAAATAATAATATACCTGAAGAACTAGTGTCGAGCCCCAGTCCCATGTTGCCACGTTAGTTGCCTATAAATATCCCAAAACAGAATATTCTGTTTCCCTCTCCTTGTGGAGGGACCTGAGATTTTAGCCCATGGTGTTCATGGTTCTGATTCTCTTGTTGAGCTTTTGTTAAAGCTCAACTTATATGTATGTTTTATAGTTCGAGACTCGAGAATGCGTTTGGTAGCTTAATTAAAATTCAACAAATCGAATAAAAAACCCTAAACCAAAAAGTACATATACATCGGACAACGATTTCTTAAATGATCTTAAGAAATTGTGTTTTAACTAAATATTAACATATAAATCAAATAATTAGAGTAAACAATTTAATTAGGCTTCTTTTCAACTAAATATATTATTCTCAAAATTCATGACAGCTTGGTTAATCAAAACACGAACAAGTTCTTATTACTGCAAGTTTCTAAACTAAGATCATTGCTGCCAAATCCACATCTCTATCCTGCACAACATCTATAATTTCTTCATCCTCGGATCCCACGAGGATAGAGAATATACACCAACAATTAATAGATAATTTAAATTTAAATCAACAGCCTTGTAACCCTTTGAAAACAAGAATTCAGCAGCTCAGATGGTGATTTCGACGAGTGGGTCTCATACTGGGGTTCGGAGGGGTCCTGTGTGCAGATATTGAGGGTTTGGAGGGCCAAATAGTGAGAGGAGAGGAGGCAAAGAGAGAAAGGAAGAGACAGTGGGAGGTGAGAATGGAACAGAGCATGATGATGTCCTTGTTCCAGCTGATACTCTCTCTCTCTCTCTCTCTCCCGTGTTTTCACTTTCCTCTGAAAACGAAGAAAACATCTAAAAGTTTATTTTCTCATTTTACGAACAAAGTTGATATCGTTTTCATTTCTTCGTTTTCTCTGTTTTCAAACTTAACAGCACCGATCGGAAAACAGAAAACGCGGTGCCAAAAAAAAGGATAACGAAGGGCCCCTAACGAGTGTTCTACTCATCACTTGTATCAATTAATTACTACCCAAATTAAACTTGACCAACTTGAAAACTTCCCGTAACAAATAAGCATGCAAGTATTTCTAGTCATTGATGGGAATGTGATGAAGAAGTGCACTCACCTGTGAAGAACCTTTGATGTAATTCTGATAGGTTTTTCCTCTTCAAATTAACTCATTCTTGCTCGTCAAGTATATATGAATCATATAACAGCAAATATATGAAGAAATAGGGTTTACTGGAAACTAGGAAGAAATATATTATATATGGTGATATTGCATGAAGTTTATATATATATATATATATAGGCTGTGTGTTCAGTACTGAGCTGGTTGGGAATCTGTGGCTGATGTCTTGAACACGCGTTTGAAAATGCCGACACAGTTCATTTGTACAATAACTCAATAGGGCAACATGTAGACTAGGGGGCTATAAGGTCATCTAGGTTACCTTTGAAAAAGCTTACTATGTGATAAGGTAACACATCGAATGACATGTTAATCGAATGACATGTTGAGCTGTTTGATGTACATTTTGTTATTAAGTCAATACACCATAATGTCTTCAAATAAACGAAAGATTATTTCGTGTGTCGCCTAGTGCTACCTATTGTCACCTCGGAAGACTCTCACCGCACATTAATCTGGAGTACAATCAATAACTCTAAAATTTCTTAGCTATATAATCTTTGAAAGAATATTGCCAGACAAAAAAATAAAATGTCGAAGTCCATGAATGAATCTTCCTCTCTTTTTTGGTGTGTTAAAGTCTTTGAATGAATTAGTACCTCACATTCCTCACTACACTACCCCCTTAGCTAATTCCTTTCTCTGCGTTGTAAATGGAGGCCACCCCCGACCAATGTTGACATCCCTTCACTATTATATCCATGCTGGAAGGTAGGGACACCATTCAGAGACACTGACTGTCCTTTGAGATAACCTTGCTTTATATATTTTATATATATATTTTTTTTTTTTATCGTTTAGTTTGTCATATCAAGCAAGAGACACGTGGCTAAATTAGGATATATGCTTCCCTTTATTGAAGTATTATTAAGTAGGTCTTCATCAAAAATGGAAACTGAATCGGCCTTGATTCCCTCCAAAAGTATCTCACATGCAATGCAACCAATTAAGTATGTCGGCATTTAGTTTTGAACAGGTGATGCTACAAATAATGTTGGAAATGGCGGTTTGCATTATAGTGCTTTTTGACGAGGAATCTAAAAATATATCTTTTCTTGTGTTATTGTGATCTGAGAGGATTCATACCCTTCGTTCATAGTGTACAATATTGTAATTATTCTTCATTCGATTACCCGTGTTTCATCTCTTATAAAGTTGAGATAAACCGACTCAAATAGAAACTTAGATACGATTCAGACTGTGCAATTGAAGAGACGAAAGCATAATAAATCATCGTTATCAATCATCATCGAACGAGAATGTAGTCCAATTTTATTTTAAGAGAATCTCGTAAATAAATCTTGTGTTGTTTGCTTGATTCTATTTTGTTAAGGGGAATGCTAGCAGCCTTCTCTCTAACCTTCCCCTTTGGACCTTCTCCATTTTTTGCTTGACATGTGTCATTCTCTTTACACTTAAAACAATGTCATTAATATATTATACAAGCACAACCTTCTCTCTAACCTTCCCCTTTGGACATTCTCCATTTTTTGCTTGACATGTGTCATTTTCTTTACACTTAAAACAATGTCATTAATATATTATACAAGCTAACTTTTGATTTCCAAATTTACCCTTATTAAATGTATTCAATTTATCCAAAAAAATTTCACAACTTTCTTACACCTCATTAATTTTTTTTACGTCAATTATTTTTTATTTAAAGAAATGTCTACTTTTAAAAATAATTTAATTTAATTTTTTAAAAAAAGAAGAGGAAATGTCCATTTTTTTTAACACAAGGGGTTTAGATAGAAAAAAAAGGTCTAAATTTGACGTTAAAAAAAAGGGACATCCTCTTTTTTTAAAAAGCATACATTTTCTTTATAAAAAAAAATAATTGAAGTTAAAAAAAAATTAATAAGATGATAAGAAAGTTGTGAAATTTTTTTGGATAAATTGAATACATTTAATAAGGGTAAACTTGGAAAGCAAAAGTTAGCTTGTATAATATCTTAATTACATTGTTTTAAGTGTAAGGAGAATGAGTATCCTCACCACCCTCCTCAATGCTTGACACGTGTCCATAGAAATAACTATGATTCCATAAATACAAAGCAAAAGTTAACTATGGTTATGTCTATGGACACGTGTCAAGCATTGAGGAGGGTGGTGAGGATACACCTATGGTTAAAGTGGTGAGCAAAAATGCTCCCTAATTGATCACATTATCTGATAAGATAGTTAATGAAGTTAATTGATCACATGATGATATGATGGGATGGTTAATCTGTTAATTAATTATTGAACATGCATAAACATTTTGTTAAGATCGTAACAATAGGTTGCAGATATTTCTTACCTATGCAAGCTACAATAATGTGCTTCATACACGTGGTGCGATATTATTTGATTGATTTCATATTTGACAGATTAGCCCGAAGTCTTTTCATCTGCTTTAGCTTTTTTTTAAACTTCTTTTCTTTCCAAGCTTTAGCTTAAAGTGCAAGCAAATAAGGTACGGACGGTGGAGTGTGGGGTGCACTAGTCCTCATGAAGGGTCCCTTCTTTTAATTTTACATTCGTTTTCTTTATTCCTCAACTTCAAATTGTGATATTGTCATAGTTTAAAATATCGATAATATCGACGAAATATCTAGGATATTATTGTTTTTTCGAGTCACGGATATTTCAGAACGTATCCATACACATATCGTATAAATATCGATAATATCGGAAAATATCGATGTCGATAATTTTACTCACACTTTAGTAGTATTTTGTCAAAATATCGCTATGATATTGAAAATATCGAAAATATCGATGTAATGGGAAAAAAAAAAAAACCACAACTTCAAATTGTGATATTATCATAGTTTAAAATATCAATAATATCGACGAAATATCTAGGATATTATTGTTTTTTCGAATCACGGATATTTCAGAACGTATCCATACACATATTGTATAAATATCGATAATATCGGAAAATATCGATGTCGATAATTTTACTCACACTTTAGTAGTATTTTGTCAAAATATCGCTATGATATTGAAAATATCGAAAATATCGATGTAATGGGAAAAAAAAAAAAACACAAAGCACACATGCAAAGGGGATTCGAATCCCTGCCATTTCACTCCTCCAACGCCTTAACCACCATGTTGCTTATGTTTTTGTGATAATACGCAAAAGGGAACTCTATGTGGTACTAAGTCACTCATGTATTATGCAATGTATAAAGTGTAAAATATTGTAGTAAATCATTATATATATAAATGATTATTATGTGTTTAATCTGATTTCATTAATTACTACATATTTTCTACACTCACAGTGTTTGTCAGCTCACTATATAATCAACTTAAATAAGTTAAACTCATTATGCAATGCATTTCCTTCCAATTTTTTGTGATAAACTAATAGATAATTGACTAAATAAACATCCTCTAAATTTTCAATAAAAAATTTCAAGTTTTTCTTACAATTTCATTGGTTTTTATTCAATTTTTATCGATATCAATAATATCATGATATTTCCATCGAAATTTCCGTGTTTTTGTACTACCGATATTTCCGATACCATCAATATTTTAGACCTTGGTCACGCCCCAAATTTGAAATTATAAATTGGGTGTTATCGATATCAATAATATCCTGATATTTCCATCGAAATTTCCGTGTTTTTGAACTACCGATATTTCCGATACCATCAATATTTTAGACCTTGGTCACACCCCAAATTTGAAATTATAAATTGGGTGTCGTATTAAAGCGTGAATTACATCTCATTATAAACAACATATTTTCAAGAATTTGAAATATTTTTCTTCAATTTAGTTTCTAACAAAAACCAAAGTCTCAAATTTGTTCCATAACCGGTACCTTATTTGAAACAGAAGTTGCTAAAGGGATCATAGTTTTCTTATCACATTAGTTGCTAAACATATGGTTAGCTAATAGGATTGTGCCTCTAGGTTACAAGATTTTGTTTGGTTACAAGCATTACTCTACTTTAAAAAGAAGCCAAATTAATAATTGTTTTTAGTTTTTCTTTTTCTTTTCTGAATTCATTTGGATAATGCTTGCCCCCTTACCTGTAAGGAGATACTCCTTGCGAATCACAATTTGACACGTACGCAAAAATAATTCATCGAAAGCACAAAAAGAAAAACTTATGCACACATGCTACACTACTGTTGCCAGGAATGTAGGAACTCCTACTTACATTGTAAGAGGGAATTATTTTCCTTATTTGATATCTTCACTGGTAAGTTCATATATTCCACATAATTTTATTTTGCTGTGCTTAGCAAGAAATAAAAAGTTTTTCTGGTTAGAGTTGCTAAGTCGGACGGATCAGATGATATTATTAAGGCTCTTAATGGAAAGGGCGAGCTAATCTTCGCAAAACAACAGGAATTGCTAAAATTCAATGGGAATTATGACGCCCACTAGAATATTATGATATGCTTATTCTTGGTTAGTAGAATAACTCTAGTAGTCTATAGATTCGATGACTGTTCTCACAACCAAACAGGAACAAAACATGCAGCATTCAGTGGTTTGCCAAATTGCCATGCTAGCCCATGTTCATAGCAACCGTAAAAATAAAATGGCGAGTAAATGAAAATACAGTTATCTATTCAATGCGCCCTGCGAATGTGCACTACAGAGAAAACAAGCTGCTAGCATTTGATTTCAAGGAAAGGTGCAACCAAAAATCACAACTGTGTACATATCATGTTACGTAGCGCCAGCATTTCACTCATCATCTTTGTATGGGTACTCCTCTGGAACTTGCTTGAGTAGTTTAACTTGCAATTCAAATGCATCATCACCTCGAAGCATATCACGGATCCAACTGATTTCGGTCTTCATCGATACCTGACCATGGAATCAACATAGCACAACATCAAATTAGCCTTTCCACCAGCCTTCAACTTTTTAGGTTTTCTTGGAACCTTGGAACCTCCAAAAAAACCCCATACTACCACCAAGAAGTAACTTTTAGACTTGGGAACCATGTGTATCCCCTCAAGCTACAGTACTATACATCTTCTTAGATACTATCAAGTAAAAACGCACAAAGAAATATAAAATAGCAATCATTCCCTAAGAGAAAAATGGAAAACTTCTAAATCTTTCTTCCAATGTGTTGTATCAGAAAGGGAAAATAAAACTAATCTATGTCTGAAGCGGAAAAGATCAATACAGGGTAGAGTTGTGTAAGAAATATAAATCCTACACTTTTGAAAAAATATAAATAGATAGATAACAATTTGACTAGCATCGAGCTAGCTTTCTCAGCTACAGGTTATATAACTAATGTTTTGAATGGAAGATGATAAGATTGAAACCTTCGGCAGACAATAGCAATAATCTGTGCAAGTAGCAATAAAAACCAATACAACTGAGTATGTACGAGTATAAGAAGTTATCTTATATTATATATATATAGCAATTCAATCAAAATGGAAAAAGAGTACCCAGAAGTCATATAAAATGGGCAGATGTCAAAAGCAGTGTGATAGACGAGGTTACAACTCACCATTTCTAAGGCACCTCTTACAACTCCACTCAAGATGTTGCAATAGTACAGACCCTGACAAGTATCTGGAAGCTCAACAAAGTCTACCAGAGGATTGTCCTCCAGAACAATGCTGCAACATGTTCCATCAGCATCCCAATTCGTTACAGATGCAGTGACCCCCAAGAACATTTTAAAACCAATCTGTAGAGAAGTATCAATAGAACAATAATGACACAAAACTACTTCAGAACTTCGTCGAGAAGTTTGTGGCAATAAATAAATACAACAAAACAAGAAGTTAAAATTTTAGATATAGCGAAGAATGCAAAGCATGCAGCAAAAACTCAGCTCTGTAAGTCTTATGGAAACCAATACATGTACTTGCCAACCAACCGGATCCAAAAAAAATACAGTGAAACTACAACAAGGCAATGCAGTCCATAGAGAAACAAAGCAACCCAGCCCAATTCCATTTGTCAATCGCACTACAGTCTCAACCCCAAACAAACTGATATCTTAACCCAATTCCATTTCTTAGTGATTCAAATTGGATATTGTCTGGCCTTACTAATATGCTTTGTTGCACGATTGGTGGACAAGGATTTACCATCCTGCATTTTGACATGGAAACAAGAACTAGCTAAACTCTAAATAAAGAGACATGACTATTTATCAATCTTATATACCAAATCTACTAATCTATTATTAACCTTGATTCCAATTCGTTATTTTCATTAACAACCCTCCTCTGTCACCTCAAGAAGGGGAAATATAGAACGAGTGGATTACAGTTTCACTAATATTTTAGTAAAAGATGATAATTATCAATAGGTTGAGAAGACTACGGGAATCAATGTAAGCTCCAATAACACCAGGAAACAGGTGATAGACTCGAGTGAAATTTGCAAAAACCCAATAATGAGAACAAAGGAAACAGTTTACCAGGTTTTACAACAATTAAGAACCGCAGGATATTTAGTTTTGAAAGGAATCAGACATAAATGACAAACCTTTGCAATCACTTCAGCGGTTTCTTTGAAGTCAACACATCTAGATACATTAGATTTGGCGAGAAACTCATCGATTAATCGAATTCCAATATTATAGCCCCTGAAATGCAATTAAATTGTCACATGATCAGCAAAACCAAAAATAAATGCATATGAATAGTTCATTGGCCGTCAAACATCGCTTTGAATCAAGGAATTGCACAAATCAACAGCCAAGAACAGAACTTTAGATCCAAGAATAGAAGGAAATTTTTTATGCCCAAACTCACACCCACATATATACTGTAAAAAGTAGAGCTGAACTTCAAAAAATTGCATAATTTTTAGAAAAATAAAATAAACTAACATCAAATTTGAATTTAGAGAATAATATAAAAATTATAAAAAATTTACATTTGGTCGAGCTGCTTGTTAACCTCTTCAACCTCCTCAAGGTCCGTGAGCAGCTGGCGCACGATTGCACCATACGTCAACGTAAACAGCTCCGCATTCTACAACCAATTCAATTTCAAAGTTAAGTGGGTTAAAAAAAACATAATTCAGAGATTCAAATCATGTTTGGATGCCGAGAAAATTCGAAATCCAAAGACAGGGGGGGAGTTGGGGTTTCGCTTACCACGCGTTCAACGTTAGCAAAGATTGCGTCACCGGATCGAGGGCCAACAGGAGGCATGGCGATCTGAGCTGAGAGTGACAACTTCAGAGGTTTCTGTGTAAATCACACACAAATGGATTATCAACCCAATTTTTAATTGTCGATCGAATTTCAGAAGTCAGGCTAAGCCTTCAGACTATTGCAAGCAAAATGTCGAATTGACCCTTTTGGGAGAATAAAAGTAAAAATCTGACAAAATGCCATGTGTAATAAAAACGTTTCAGTTTATTGAAAAAATACAAAGGAATGGGAAATGAAATAGAAGGGGGAGGATGTGGCAAAATAAATATATAAAATTTAGAGCAAAATTTGTTTGAAGTTTGAGTGAGAAAAAGTTTGGTAATTTTGAATTGTAGTCAAAGTAATGGTTAAATGAGCAGGTTCTATTCTCCATAAATCATTAGAAATCCATAACGAAACCATATTTTTAAAAATATATTTTTGTTTAATTGTTAATGTATGTGTCAATAGTGGCGGTCCTAAGGTTTTGGAGGCCATAGACAAACTACCAAAATGTGGCATTCTACTCTCTATGTATATTTATGCGATCCACGAATCCACTCAAAATTATCAGTATTTGGGTTGAGCTTAATGGGTCGGGTTGAAAACGGGTGAACCCGTTAGCCACCCGTTAAAGAGGTTAATTTTGTAATTTTGCAAAATAATTTTTTTTTTCTTTTCTTCTTCACCTTTTCCTCTTTAGTTTTTTTCTTTCCTTGGTGTCTTTTTCTTCTTTCCTTTTTTCCTTTTCTTCTTCCTCTCCTTCTTCTCTTCTTCTCTTCTTCTCTTCTGCTCTCCACTCAACGGACTCCGCCAACCCAACCACTAGAGTCCACTGACGAGCCCAACTAGGGATCAAGGAGGAGGGATCTAGGTGGGTGAGAAGACTGAAATGAAGAGGGAAAGAGGGAAGAAAAGTTAGGGTTGGCGTTTCGGGTAAAAAGGACAGAGAAGGTGTGTTGGCTGGCTGGGTACAGAAGCCGTGCTGTGATAGTTTTTTTTCTTTTTTCTTTTTTTTTCTTTTGGTTTATTCTTAACGGGTCGTATCAGATATTCGCGAATTGTAACGGGTCGTGTTTGGGTCTTGTATTTGTCACCCGTTAACTTAACAGGTCGTGTCGTGTTAACTCGTTAACTTAACGGGTTGACACAAACACAACCCGTTTGCCAGGTCTAGTCCTAATTCCTAGGGGGAGGGGGGTATATGGCAATTTACTCTTATTAAAATAATAAAAAATATTGTACCAATGTCTCTTACTTTTTGGGTTTTGATTTGACATGCTTAACCTCACTTTTGACTAAAAGTACTTCCACCCATTTGCCATGGCAAAGGGCAAAGGGAGGTAAGGGCAGTTACTATTCATATAAATAGTGCCTGCCCTGGCAAAATTTTTTATACATTCCCACCTAGTGCCGTGGCAACCCAATAGTAATCACTATTCATATGAGATATGAGGAGAGAAATTTGTATGGAGTTTTGGTGTGAGAAGTGAAGAACATGGTTAGGCATTTATAGAAAAAAAAAAATCTAATTTTTTTGGTTTTTTTCCCCTTATTTTCAATTTTTTTTGGTATTTAAATTGGTCGTTGACGTCAACTTGCCCATTCAAGTCTTGCCTTTAGGCTTGCCCAGTTTCATAGGGCTCACTTCTTGTTATGGCAATTTTTCCTTGGCTAGGCCCCCTTTTGCCATGGCAGGAACAACTCTAAAGGGTAAAAAAGCAAGATTGAGAAGTGGGAAACACAAGAACAGCTGCTTAGGACGTGAGAAAACTCATAGGCTTCTTAATTGGGCCACACATTTTTTTTTTCTTGTCGGTTTGGTTCGGCCCGATTTGATTTTTAAGAGTGTCAAACTAGACCTGAAATCGACCAAAACCGGTTCGATTTGGTTTTTCCAACAATTTGGTCTTTTTCTTATTGTACCAATGTCTCTTACTTTTTGGGTTTTGATTTGACATGCTTAACCCCACTTTTGACTAAGAGCACTTCCACCCATTTGCCATGGCAAAGGGCAAAGGGAGGTAAGGGCAGTTACTATTCATATAAATAGTGCCTGCCCTGGCAAAATTTTTGATACATTCCCACCTATTGCCGTGGCAACCCAATAGTAATCACTATTCACATGAGATATGAGGAGAGAAATTTGTATGGAGTTTTGGTGTGAGAAGTGAAGAACATGGTTAGGCATTTATAGAAAAAAAAAATCTAATTTTTTTGGTTTCTTTCCCCTTATTTTCAATTTTTTTGGTATTTAAATTGGTCGTTGACGTCAACTTGTCCATTCAAGTCTTGCCTTTAGGCTTGCCCAGTTTCATAGGGCTCACTTCTTGTTATGGCAATTTTTCCTTGGCTAGGCCCCCTTTTGCCATGGCAGGAACAACTCTAAAGGGTAAAAAAGCAAGATTGAGAAGTGGGAAACACAAGAACAGCTGCTTAGGACGTGAGAAAACTCATAGGCTTCTTAATTGGGCCACACATTTTTTTTTTCTTGTCGGTTTGGTTCGGCCCGATTTGATTTTTAAGAGTGTCAAACTAGACCTGAAATCGACCAAAACCGGTTCGATTTGGTTTTTCCAACAATTTGGTCTTTTTCACATTTTTCTCTACTCGATTTAATTCGGTTCTTCAGTTCAAAACCTCTAATCCCCGTATAGTTTCCCATGGAAGGGATATTGAAGATTTGTTTCCCATGTTTGATAATGCTGGAAAATAACTCAGAAATATCATTTTATGTCCTTTTCCATGTCTAGTGGGCATCAATCTGTCTGAACTGACTAAACCGGCCGATTCGAACTATAATTACCAGTTTTGTTTACAGCTTTGATTTTGACTCCTCATAGTTTCCGTCCTTATTAATGATGTTATAGTTTCGATTATACTGTATTTTTAATTTATGTTCTTATTTATCATTTAAAGTTTTCCATTTTAAAAATGAATATAAAAAACTTTCCCATTTTAATGAGTGCTCTTTAATGGGTTGAATTTGTTGATGGGCTCGAAAGGTTTGCTCTGTTGGGCTTGCAGGACCTGAGCGATGATAATAAGATGATCTTCGATGAGGAAGGCGACGATATATTTAAGAAAGAGTAATGCTATTTGGACACACAACATTGACACACTTAGTGACACCCGCTGATGTGTCAATGTATCATTTACTCTTCTTTTCTCCTCATAGCAAACCAACAACAATATGCACACATTTGTTTCTCTCTCAACCAAGGTGCAAAATCTATAACACTAAATTGGTGCAGATCACACAATTAATGTGGGTTAAACTTCCAAGAAAGGCAAAGAGATCTTCAACTCCCAACAAACAATCCAAACACATAATTAAAAAGAACGATGGAAATATATTACGAATAAGGAACAAACGGCAAAACAAAGCACATAAAAAAAAAAACATTATTCATTAACTAATTAACATGACAAAAATGAAAAACTTTCTTGGTGGGATGGTCACACTGTGATATAATGTTACTATTTGAAGTGTTATAACATTATGTTAATACGAACGTCATTTGGTGTCATCATAACATGTGTATCCGTTCTTAAATATTTATGATGTTATTGTTATTATCAGAATATAGGAAATTGAAGTGTTATAACATTATGTTAATACGAACGTCACTTGGTGTCATCATAACATGTGTATCCGTTCTTAAATATTTATGATGTTATTGTTATTTTCGGAATATAGGAGTGGGATTGTGGGATGGAGCATTCGATATTCTCTTCTTAAATATTTTGTGGTTGAGAGGATAAGTAGGTGGTGGAGTGAGGAGTTTGAGAGTGATAATGACGCTATTTTATTGAGCGCCAATGATTAAGAAATGACAATGTTTACTAGCTTTTAGCATTTATCGAAAGCCGTCTATGTTCGTACGGAGTCACCACTTTGGCCAATACTTTACCCCTTACGGGCCGACCCGGTGTGAGTGGGGATTAGTCTGAGTTGTGGTTAAGGCTTAAAGGTGCCACCCATAGTTGGGGCCCATCCAGAACCACCTCATGGTTCAGACCCAAAAAAAAAGCCGTCTATGCCAAAAAGGTTGTTGCAAACGCTGAATGAAATTCAACACCTTCTAAAAGCCAACTCTCCATCTAGTCCTCCATTTCCATGGTCATAAATACCCCATAACCAGACACTCATGAGCTTACCAGTTTTCGTCCATTTGCATAATCTTCTAAGTTAACAAGATCCAAACCAAAAGCTAACCCCACTGGCAGTCCTCTATCTTCTTCACAACCCTAATCTTTATGAGTATTATTTCCACTCATGAGCTGCAGTATTTTTTCCAGTCGAACTGCACTGAGTATCACCAAATCGAGGAAATCAACGAGTGCGAGCGATTGATCACAATTCCATGCTCTACTGAAGAGCAATACATAAAAGTTCATGCAGCATGCTGCCATCAGTTGCAGGAAATTCCCCACCAGTGTCGTTGTAAGGTGTTGAAGAAACTAATCCTCAAGTACAAATATATATATAAACGCGGTGAGCTCGATCAGGCAATGACGTTACCAGCTAGTTGCTCCAAAGGACCTCAACCATGCTAACATTATTATTATATGGCTTGTTTAAGTGCTCTACTTAGAGGCATTAATCTACATAATTAAGTTTTCTGTTTGTCCCTTTGACTGGTTTGAGTTTTGCCCTGTTGGGTTTGAATGAAAGATGAAGTTTCTAGCATAAAAAAAGGAGAATGTTATCTGTCAAGTAATATATATTTTGTGATGAGTTGGATACCTAGTTGTGCGCTTAGGTTAGAAAACTCAAGAACTGCAAATAGAAATCTTGAATCCATCTTGAATCCCAACAAACATCCCACATACATGATGAAAGAACACTGTAGATATACTTATAAGAAAGAAAAAAAAGGAAAATGCAAACAGCAAAACTAAGCATATGCATCAAAACTTATTCATTAACTGAAGAGTAATGATTTAAGTCATCCCTTGGAGTAAGAAAATAAAGAACCATAAAAATGAACTTTAAAGCCACAAGCTAACTACTAAGACCAGGATGACTACAAAAGCATCACTCAAATTCCGACACCCTTGTACAGACGGAGTACAAGGTGAAAGAGTGGACTCCTCCTGAATGTTGAAATCTGGAAGAGTCCTCCCAACCTCCAGCTGCTTCCCAGCAGCAAATATGAGCCTCTGCTGGTCTGGAGGAATGCCCAAATATTAGCACTAATTCTACCGATTGCAACCGTTAAGTGTAGAGTGGGTATTTCTGCTATGAACATTGTGAAGAATCGGTTACGGAATCGAATTGGGAATTTATGGATGAATGATTGTTTGGTTGGATATATTGAGAAAGACATTTTTAATAGTATATATGACGAGGTTATTATGCAACGATTTCAGAATATGAAAACTCGTCGAGAACAACTATAATTGTAATGAATAGGCACTGTGATTTTTGATATGTGTGATATACATTATGTTTTGGTCCTATTTGTTAGTTCGGTATGTATTGTGTGAGATCAAATTTTTTATTTTATTTTTTATTTTGTGAGAGGCCCCCTCACAAATGAAATCCTGATTACACAACTGATCGATTCAAAGCAGTTTAGTTCGATTTTTGAGCCTAGGTTGACTTTTTGGGTCGACAGTTTTTGTTTTTGTCGTTTTTTTCGAAGCAATGAATGTGAATAAACACACCTCCATTCCAACAGCGTGGTCATGTCCTCAATGACCTTTGCAATGATAGAAGTGCAGTCACTCTAGCGCCACCTTTTCTTGCTGCCAATGCTTCTCACAGAGATAGGGAGAAGAGACGCTTGCGTGGTGACGGAAGGGGTGTAGTAGACGAGTTGACTAGTATGGGTGATTGGTTATAAAGGAGTGTATGATGACGTTTTTGGAGTGTCAATAACTTCATTCAGAAATTGTTATATTTATAATTTTAATTTGTAATGAATTCATTATTATTTGTCCTATTAATGAAATTGCTCAAACAGTGACACAAACGCCCAACACCTATTGATTTTTCACTGATGATTAGAGCACTTCTACCCATTTATCATGGTAAAAGTCAAAGGGAGACAATGATAGTTACTATTTACACGAATAGTGTCAACCATGCTCTCTATCCACCTCCTAAAATAGAGAGACCTCTAGGAGCTCTTAAATTTAAAGAGAGAGAAAAGACTCTTAATGACTCCCTATAATTTAATGATACTTTGTTTTATGTATAGTTTAAACTTTTAATTAATGCTAACAATTTTTTATAGAGATGGACCAATCATGTTGAATTAAAAAATAATTATAGTATTTATGACACCCTAAACTAAAGAGTATGATTGGAATTCAAATTTTATAGAGAGCTTCTAAAATAACTTGCGTGTTGTTTTAACTAAATTTAAACTTAAAAATAGAGAGCATGATTGTATATGCTCTAAGAAAGTAGTTTAGGAAGCTCATTATAGATGCTCATTTAAAGGTTCGTCTTATATATTGGCAAATCTTTATTTAGTTTGAAGATCTAATTGGCTAGAATAAAAAATAAATAAATAAATAAATAAAGAAGAAGAACCCATTGAGAAGTAAATTGACATTACCAAAACATTCTTATAGTTGTGATATTAATTTCCTGCGACTTGTCGGAGTTTCTTGTGTCTAGAAACACAAAAGTTGTTATTATAGCTAATGCTGCTGTTCAAACAACTATGGCACCACACGCATCAATGAAAATCTAAAAACCGCCGCGGAAGCAGAGGACTAGGTGAAGGGTGGATTCCTTCTGAATGTTGTAATCGGTAACAGTCCTCCCGTCCTCCATATCCTGAATCTTTGCTTTCACATTATCAATGTTATCCAATACATAAATTAGCATCAAAATTCCAAATAAAGAGTTAAATAAATATGTGGTTAAAAAAGTTAACAAAACCAGTACCCAAAAAAAAAAGTTAACAAAACCATTAAAATATTATTTATACGCTTCTCCCTCTCTTCTCTAGAATCCTCTCATGTCTCTCATCTGAAAACTACACCACATCTTTACCATATCCTTCATTTTCCTCTCTTTAACAGGTTCAGCTTGGGAGGAGAGAGCACGAAGCGTTAAAAAGTTTTTTTTTTTTTTTTTGGGTTGAAACTGAATTTCATAAAACAACCCAACGCAGACCAGCACCCCCGAACACAGGGGAGCAAAAGCATACAAACAAGAGAAAAAAAAGAAGAAGGAGGAGTCTGCTGAAATTCTTCTCTGCAAAAACTGAATATGCTGGAGCAATATGAGCTCAGCTATATTCAGTATGTTGTTTTCAAAATTTGTGCACGGTTCTGGATTCATTCACTCAAGACAAACTTCCCTGTTTTGTAGCCAAACATGCATTCAGTGAAAACTGGAAACAGAAAATGAAAACGGGCTCTTAAAAACATAAACGAACGCGCCCAGTTTTTAGCTTCTCTTTTTGAAGAAATTATCCGTGCAAATAATCAGTTTAGTCGGAAATTGTTTAGTCATTTGAGTATTCATATTTTCATTCCAATTTTAATACGTTTTATTTTTTTTGTTGCACATTTTAGATGACGAAACAACTTTTTAAACAAGTGGATGTTCTGTTTTTCCATAAACATGTGGGGTGGTCCAAGTCGCTTGCTCTTTGCACATGGATTCACATTTCTTTTGAGAACTACATGATTTACATTTTAAGCGAAAGGGACGTAACAAATTGTCTAATCTCATCACGATTCAGGAATAATTGAAGAAAAAGACATAGTCGAGAAATATTTATAATTAATTACCATCCATACTGCTCTGAAATCAGTACAGCTCATGAGACTGATACATGGTACTGAGCTATCTTGCCTTTTGTTCCTATTATACAAATTTGCCTTTTTCTTTGTTTTTTTCGTTGTCGAGCACTTTATTATTATTGGAATGCGTTTTTCTTGTCCACTTACTTATATTGTTCTTGTCACGTGATTATGTATAGCTAGCTACTCCATTTCCGGTTACAGTTCTTAGCTTTTAGCTTTTCCATTGAGGTTTACACGACTGGTAAGCATTCCCGTACATGGAAGGAAAAGTACGTCCCGTTGCACACATCCATATTTCTGCTCATTCATTTAAGGCATCGTTGTCTAGGGTTTTTCTTTCTCTCATCGGCATGCAAATACCCAGCAAGACCAAGTTAAATCTTAAAATATTAATGGGTACTTATGTCAGATTGAGTGCAATGGTTAATTAATTTTTCTAACAATAGGGAGTGTAGTACGATCACGTAGTATAATTTGTCTACGTGTTATAATATAAGTGATATTTTATTGATATTATTTCCTAAAAAGGGAAAAATATAAATCATATTGTTTATCGATATAACATGTGTACAAGATATATCAAGCGATCATAACACAATATCATTCCATAATTTCTGCAATAAGGGACAGTAGTGCGGTTAAATCTTAAGAATTAATCTCAACTCCAAAAGAATATTAGTTTTGTTTACACCCAAATTAAACAGCCAATGAGAGCAAGACACGTGGAGGAAACTGGGCTTGGTCAGAGGTACCCTCGGCACCCTACCTACCGATCTCTCCATTAGGGCAACGCCCTCTCCTGGGACACGTGGCGCGCTCCCAAGCGACGCCCACAGTCCCACATCGAAATAATCAACAAAATGCACACCTCCCAAGAGCTATAAAAGGAGGCCAACTATCCCAAAATGGAGGTAATCAGAACTTACGGCATACAAGCCTATTGATCTGTCAGTTGAACTTTCTATTCCCGAACTTACTTAAGCATCGGAGAGCCTTCGGCCGGTACCACACCGGTGCCTTAGGTCTTACCGTGCGCTTGCTTTTATTGCAGATCGCACAGCCTACCGAAG